>JAGDQP010005277.1:0-79420 GCA_022664845.1 Lepisma saccharinum
CCATCTGTTCGTCTAGCTATGTGACCAGCCCATTTCCACTTCAGCTTCTTTGCAGTCTATATTACATTCTCTACCTTTGTTTGTGCGCGAATCCATTCATTTGTCTTCCTGTCCCTCCTGGTTATTCATAGCATGCATCTCTCCATTGCTCTTTGTGTGACTCTCAATCTTTAGGTCCTTTGCGCATTCAATGTCCAAGTTTCACACCGTACATCATCACAGGTAAGACACATTGATTATAAGCTTTACGCTTCAGACACATTGGTAGTTTGCTTTTGAAAATAAAGTGTAGTCTTCCAAACGAACTCCACGCCATTTTACATCTTCTATTTATTTCATCAGTCTACTTGGCATTCGATGTTTTGAGCTGGCCTAGGTAAACATACTCATCAACTATGCCTATTGTCTCTCCGCTAATCCTTATTTCCCTTTTAGCAGCATGTTCATTGTATATGACATTTGTTTTACTTAAATTCATTTTAAGGCTTATTTTCGAACTCTCATTATTCAGTTCTTCCATTCTAGTTTGTAGTTCTTTAACAAACAGGAATATATCATCAGCGAACCGTAGGTGATGAAGATATTCGCCATTAATTTTAATTCCAACTTCATCCCAGTTTAAATTTTGGAACACTCTCTCCAGGACCGCACAAAACGGTTTTGGAAAAATTGAATCTCCTTGCCTTACCAAGGCAACTTTAAATTTTTCACTTTCTTGATGTAGTCTAATGACAGATGTGGCAGACGAATAAATGTTTCGCAGTAGCTTGATGTACGTATTTTCGATGCCTTGATCTTCAAGTGATTTAAGTACTGCTGACAAGGAGACCGAATCCAAAGATTTTTCGAAATCTATGAATCTCAAACATAGTGGAAGTTCATATTCATTAGTCCTTTCCATAACTTCATTCAATGTTTGTATGTGGTACATTGTGCTAAATCCACGACGAAATCCGGCTTGTTCCCTTCCCTGGTTAAAATCCAAGTCCCGTTCAATACGATTCAAAATAACTTTGGTGAACATTTTGTATACAACTGAGGTAAACTAATTGGTCTGTAGTTTTCGACACGTTCTTGGTCTCCTTTCTTGTACAACAAAATTATAACAGCATTATTCCAACTTCTGGGTATTTCTCTCTTCTTCAGGCACATTGAGAATAATTTCGCAAGTTCCTCTTTCATGTTTTCACCTCCCCATTTAAACGTCTCTGCTGTGAGTCCATTTTCTCCTGGTGTGTTTCCGTTCTTCATCCACTTCTTCTTCCATTATATCTGGGACATCTACATCATTTTCTTCTGAGTCTTCATTTCCTAGCTCTTCTTCGGAGTAGTACAGTTCTCTGTAGAAATTTTCAAATATGTTTATAATTTCTTCCTTATTTCGTGTTACGGTCCCGTCTGGTCTCTTAACTGCAATTATTTGCTTTTTCCCTATGATGAGCTGCTGTTTGGTTTTCTTCAGGCTCTTGTTCTCCTCGATTGTATTTCTAACAAGATTTTCGTTATATATTCGTACATCCTCTCTTATTATCTTCCTTACGGTTTTATTTAGTTCTATGTATTCAATCCTCTTTATGTAATTTTCCACTTCTTTCATTTCAAATTCATCTGGTTCTTCTCCAGGGAGCATCTAATTTGTCTAGACCTGGACGTAGGACTCAGGAAGTCGAATTGAGAATATTGTCCACATGAAGTAAACCAAGAGCATGCAATATAATATTTCGATTTCAGTAGCTCACGTCCATATAAAAAATAAACTCGTATGTTCCATCCTGACTGCGTTACCTGCGTGCTGCGACTAAAAGAGCTGTTTTACATACACCGAAATAATATGGAGGAGACGCCCTAATCTGAACACAATCCTCACTAGAATCATCCCATGGAATCCCCTCCCGTCAAACCTAAAATGTGCAAAAGATCAATGCAGAACGTGCCTTTTTTTAATCCCACAACTATCAGTCGGAACTTCCAAAATCCCACAGCTCATGAGAGGTACACATTCCGTTAATCAGGCAGCTTCATTTTCTAAAAGCTTTATTCACCTCCTATGCAGTACCCTTTGCCCTACTCTCAACGTTGAAGAAACCCTAACATCTCTAGTGATCCGCAGCAACAATCATCGTTACTTTTCAAAATCACAACTGCCTCACCTCCCACTCCCTATACCCCAGGACACTTCACATCGCCGTCGCACTTTTGACGAAACCTACCAAATCGTGAAAATTAACCACGTGTCACAGTTTGGAAAAGATAAGTGCAGACGTCTATCCTTTAAGAGAATCATGAACCAGGCTTCAACTGCATATAACATCCTTACGCAACACTTCAACTTTTTTTCGCTCTTTGTAACTTAAGGTTAATGTAAAGCAAGAGCTTTATTGTTATAGGTTTGAATATCCATAACAATGAAGCGATTTCAACAATGAACAACAAAGAAAATAAAAAGTGGCCACGGACAGAACTCTTGCATTAGTTATGAACTTTCTTCCCCGAAAGTTTGAACTCTCTAGGCTTAAATTTGTAGGAGCAGCATTGAAATTTCGTGCGACGATGAAAATACATTACACACATTCGAGATAGTGCTACCATCTTTTGTTGGAGAGCTTTGCTTTACATTAACCTTACATTTCTGACTTTTGTCGCGTTCATTTATTTATTTATCGAAGTAGGTAAGGAAGGTCTGTTCGAATTAAGCTTCATCAAGATAACCTATATTAGAATTATCATCCGTAGCAATTGTTAAATAAAAATTGAACCAGGAATGAACCCGACACGCGTGAATGCACATGGATACTTAGATGGCGAACCTTTCGTAAACAAATACAGCGGCTGCCTTATTACTCATTTATGTGGTGTTCTTTGTAAACTTTCAAAACCTTGCTAATAATAATAATGATAATATATCAGGCACAGTTCGTCTACCAGGAACGGGAGATAAATTAAGCGATGACGCAGCCGCCATATTGTTAACCCACAAGCTAGTATCTACGCGCAGTCTTAACTGGGCTTCAGTTCTTGCTTAGTTTTCCCCTTAATCATCCCGTGACACCTACCGGTGGTAATTTTAATGTAAGTTTTTACCTTCGTCTTTTAGTGCATGATGAAACTAGATTGGGGAAGTATTATGATCCACGGCTTTTTTTTTAATGTGTCCGGGTAGGCCTACCTTATTTTAAATATTCTAAGAGATGATTCGAGGTGTATACACTGTGAAAGTTCTTTTCAATTTACAATTATGTTAATAAAATTTTTTGCATGCCATTTTGCAGTTGGTTTATTCTCTTCTTTTTATTATTTCAACTTGAATCAACTACAGAATACTGCTTATGACTCTCGAAAATTTATCTTACTTCTACCATCATCGCTTTCATCATCTACTTTAGTTCGGCAATGGTGTCGCCAGCAGCCACCACAATTCTTCGCCGACGGCATGAAAAACCTTGTTTCGCGATGGCGCAAGTGTGTTGCCCGTAATGGGGACTATGTTGAAAAATGATGCCACCATTTGTAGCTGACATTGCAAGCTTTCCACTGATACCTGTATCGGTGCTGTCAAACACAAATAAAGGTATCACCTTGAAGGCATTACTTTCTGAATCACCCTCGTATTAAGTTGCATGTTTTTTTTATAATGCCTCGTAAACTTAAAACTTTAGAACAACGTAATCATAATCAGAACAACGATCATTAAAGGTTCTTTTCCCCTTTCTCTCGTTTCAGAGAAATGGTGACCAAGACCCTATTGATAGCCGCTAGTATAGGTATAACATGTATTATTATAGTTATTTTAGTAATAATATTTGTCAATCAATATAGACTAAACAGAAATAAGGTAGCTAAGGTAAAATCTCAGATTGCTCAGCCATCTCTTTCTTTAAGCCCTAAATCTATTTCTTTATCTATATCTACTTTGTGCAACGAAAATACTCATGAAACTTGTTTTTCCACACCGCAAGAATCTCTATCAGATATGTGAAACTCCTATTTATCCAGTTATACAGACCAATGATCAGACTACAAGCCAAGTTTCACTTACGATTTCTACGCCACCTTCACCTACATTATCTAAACAAGAAGAAAACATTACCCAAACTCCAACGTCTAACTCAACTTTGGCAGAACAACCTATTTTTTCATTGGCCTCAATGTCACAGACCCAACTTCTGAGTCTCTTAGTATAAACAGCGTTCCGACCAACAACCAGAGTTTAACATATATTGGGCCAGACACTATCTAGTGATACCAGTCATGACCACAACCATGAATATCAGTCCAGGACGAGAAAAATAAGATGCTATTCCTAAAGAAAAAGATTTAATCTTTAAAGAAGATGATTTCAACCTCAAAAAATAAGACGTCACCCAGAACAGCAGTAGGAATTGCCAGCCATTTGCATCCCCCATTATGTACTTTGTGCAAGCCACCACCTTTTTTTCTTTTCACCATCGACGTTAACTATGCACCACCCATCGCATGGTGCACATGCTGGAAATTATATTAAAAAAAAAAAAAAACTACTTCTCCAAGGTTCAACAGACACATATTGAAACTTTGGTGGATATACTGTTCTTGTTAAGGTGATTAAGGACCCCCAATAGTGACACTTGATGTTCAAGTGCACACACAGAATTTACAAACTGCGCATATTTGGAGGAGCACAAACTTCTCTACAGATATTTATTTATTTCCTTTTTTATTTACAAGGAGATGAGTGAAACTTGTGTTTGACTGTGTTACAACTTTTTTTTTTTTTTTTTGGTGAAGTGGATGTTAATTGTTCAACTACTTTTTTCTCCTCAGTGTTTACGGTGCATGATGCTACATTAGGTGTATATGATTGATGTGTTTGTGATGTTATGCGAATTTCGCGTGCACCGACAGCACTCACGAAATTCTTGTAAAGTGGGGATGCAACACCCCCATAACACCTCCTATCATCGAACCCAATACTAAGGAGTTCGTTTACGAAAGACAGTCATAAGAACTGAACTGCTGAAATTTTATATAAAGGACAATTGTTATTATATTATTATGAAACAACAACAAGTTACATAAAATAAAAATGTATGTATCAAGCAAACAAGGCATTACAAAACAAAAGTGTTATTTAAGCATACATTATATAATGTAAACGCAACGATTACAGCAGTGACTTTTCCGGATAGCCCTAAGAAAGAGCAAGGTATCTGAATTCCACGGGCCATCGTTTCCTTGTGTCTCGCTGATCAATGGAATTCCTATGAGTGCCTCTGCACCCAGAATTGGGGAAACAAAGTATAATGAGTAACACTTGTATTCCCAAAGAACAGTTCTCCAATTACTCACGATAGATACACATCGAAAAATACTTAGTGCAAGCACAACGATTATAGAAGTTTCCTGTGGTCTATCTGGCAAGTCGGACATACGCTGCACTATGTATTTCAAACTTGAGACTTAAACCTTTTCCTCTCAAATCCTCTCGCTCTATTATTTACTATTGCTACATCCTATCTCTAGACCCCAGTATAAATAAAGGCGAATCGAAGGTTCGTTACGGTTGGCTAAAGGCCATAAATGAAGTTGAAATTCACCTAGACACAGTAAATAAAGATCAGTGTTCAGTACTGACAGTGTTCTACGCTACGTAGAAGCAGAGACGATAATATTACCACAGGTCTACTAACCATTAAAACATACATTTTACGTTTTGCCAAGATACTAACCATAACTAAGCTCTGTAGTCTCACCAGACAATTACAGTGGCAGCTACAATCACGCTCAAAAAATACTTGGATTTTCTTATTTATGGCCTTTAGGCAACACTGGATCAGATCGTGATAAAGTAGAACAAGGATGTTGGTAGTCAGCCACGGCCTAGTTCGATGTACCATCCTGGCATTTACCTGGTCTGACTGAGGGGAAAAAAACTAGAAAATACCAGTTAAACGGTCGCTGGAAATTTTCCTAGGACCTTCCGATTGCTCATCCAACGCTCTTCCGATTATTCGTTAATACTTAATATAGATGCAACAATAGTTAA
Organism: Lepisma saccharinum; assembly: GCA_022664845.1. Taxonomy (NCBI): domain Eukaryota; kingdom Metazoa; phylum Arthropoda; class Insecta; order Zygentoma; family Lepismatidae; genus Lepisma; species Lepisma saccharinum. The sequence continues at coordinate 6,023 of JAGDQP010005277.1, forward strand.
GATCTGCACTCGCTGCTGAAAAGCAATGTAAATACGAAGAATAAAAATATCAAACGTAAAATAACTTGAAATGATGGTTACTAAGAAGATCTATTTATTTATAGAGGTATATTTTTCTTACAAATCAACATATATAAACTCTAGCTTATGCAAAATTTCTGTCTCAAGATGCAAAAGATCTGTTCTTGTCTCAAAAAACAAAACCATCCATTTCGATCCATTTGTTATTAGCAAAACTACAAGCTATACAATGTATGTAGAGTTTTATCATCAAACTGTACCACAATATTCTACTGAACAGATACGCAACGAATAAAAAAAAAATCACAAGTAGAAAAATTAACTAGTAGTTTCTACTCCTACATCTAAATTAAAGCTCAACTTACAAACCCATGAGTCGATATAATTGATTACAAATAAATATTTTCAACATTCTAATATACATCAGTAAGTCATTATACAACACAAAAAATAACATTTTATTGAAAACCTAACGGAAAAAGACAAATTCGATAAGTGCTTTCTTTTATCAGTTTACTGACTATAGGAGATGAAAATATAACTTATTTCTTTGGTTTGCCGAAGTGTCTGCACTGAGAGACTGGCTTCAACCTAAAACTTTGTGCTGTATCAAAATTAAATAGTAATCTATAATAAATTGATGTCCAACAGTTAACAAACTTCTATTTAAAAATACATATACTAAAATCAATTAAATTCAATAATTCAAATTTTAAAGTTTTCTTTTTTTTTTTTAATTCAGTGGAAGCATTCTTGTTTTAGAGTAAATCTTTATTACGTATAAACGAGCTAGTTTTAGTTGAATGTAACAACGAAAATAATTTTGTTGCAAAAACAAACAAATAAGCCTTGAATATTTTTTATTATTATGTATTACCATTCCCATGCGCCGTTCACGGTGCGTGCGTATCGCACAGGGAATAGCTTTTTTTATTATTCTAAAATCATATGCAAACTAATCTTTTCTAGTTCATCTGAACTACTTGAAGCTGTAGAAATGTATTTCAGAATGGGCAAAAGGCTTTTGTATGGGGACTACAAAACGAAAGGTTAGAAACTAACGTTAAAATGTTCAGTGGATTTAGAAACTAGTTTGGCCCGATGCCAAACAGTCGCTACACGTAGATAATGATTAACTTCTTCATGGTTTGTTCTTTTATCACAGACGAAATTATTAATTGCCAGACTCAAGTTCTATGAAAAGAATGCACGACTAATGATCTGGCATTGTTCTGTTTGTAGATCTTGTCCGACGTAGAATGGTTAATTTAAACAATGATGGAAAATAAATGCCTGTGAGATGCTCAATTGCGCTTCATATATCTGGTTCTCGAACTTGACCTTATCAAAAAGCTGGAGCTTACGTTAATTTCTATAGGCATAACATATTCAAGGACTGCTCATTCCAAACTACTAACAGAATGTAACATTTTTAAGTTTGATACATTACTGGCAAGAATGTGGATTTTTATGAGAAGGGTCATTAAAAGTAATCCATAAGTACGTACACCAGAGTAGCTCTGGGCAAAACGAGACAGAAAAAAGTAAGTTAGAAGAAAGATCAGAGTACATACGAAAAGAGCAGGTGCAGCCAAAGAAGAAAGAAAGCCGATCAGTTCACAATTCGAAATATCAACATGGCGGCTAATCTCGAACATCGTTACCTGTTTTTCTTTCCTAGTTTCCCTCACCCCTACTTGTGATTAAGCCTTCGAGGTACACGGACTTACGATTTTGCTGTGATTTCTATGTCATTGTTCACGTAAGAATATTTATTGTCTTTGTCTCGAAATTTCCACTTAGCAGGTTAATGTAAAACTTATTAGATGATTTTCTGTCCTTACTTCTCTTTTCTAATCAGGATGTCATTTCCATATGTCTGTTGTGGAGCAAATTTGAGTTTACCAGAACTCCAGGAAAGATAAGGTTTGGTAAGCGTATTAAAATTCAGAACCCAAACCAACCACATATTAGCGTAAAGAGACGAGTAAATGTTTTAATCATCTCTTAATAAGAACAGCAGAAGAAATGAGGAACATTAGGAGAAGAAGAAAAGCCAAAAGAATGTCACATGCAAGAGCACGTGTGTTTCCCCCAAAGCTACAATTTTCCGCGAGATGTACAAATTGACAACTTCACATCACCTTGAATTAGAACTTAAATATCTCTTGAGGAATTCCAAATTTCAGCGAAATAGAGATCCGTGAACATGAATCCTATTCCGAAATCACGTGAGAAAATTCCCACTAACCAGGATCTTTCACTCTCTCCAATCTCTTGTGTAATTCCAAAACATATCTCTTTAAGGAATTATTCTCACAAGATCTCAGCGTTAAAATGTATGTGTTTGAGTTTAAATAATCAAATGTGATTAGGTTCTGGTACTCAAATATGCTCTCGTTCTGTATCGATCTTAAAATCCGTCTCCCAAAACGAAGATATCTCAATAAATGTATTAAACGGAATTGTTTACTTGTTGTTTGTGCTATGATTAGAATGGACACTTGCAGCAGCAGCAAAACAACAGTTAAATAACGCCCCAGAATCTGGACAGTGTCAGCGAGTAACCGTTACGCCTCCCTTTACGAACAGTAAGTAATTGCACAAGAACTGTTCATTTAGTGTTTAAACCTAAAGTAAGAACTTTACGTACCCATTACGTACTTTAAAATAGCTCAAAGTTTAAAATTTACAGTTTTAACTACGATTTGGAGTTAAACTTATGGGAGTTTAAGGCATCTGGGGCAGTGTTTGGTTTCATGGTCTACAGAAAGAGGAAAGACATGGATCTAGCTAAAATTCAACTATTCCCTAGTATATGCAAAGAAAGATAAGCCAAAATGGTTTCTGTGAACATAATTTCAAGCAGCTTCAGCTCTTTGGTGCTGGTCAATAGTTCACATCCTCCAAGAAGTTAATATAGTGGACCAAAAGTAGGTTTACATTATTTCTTGACAGGTATTGTAGATGATGGTAGAGAACTTAGGTGAAGAACAAAAAAGTAATTTGAAACAATATTTGAAAACTGAAAATGCCGAGTACGTGTGCAAAGCATGGGAAGAAGCGTTCAATACTCTACCACAATCACACCAGACAATTTACTACATCACAGACAAGTTTGATGTGACGGCTTCAGTGCAACTATACCAAAATTTGGACGCCCTAGGATGTGTACGACAGAGGACAATGAAACGAGATAAGTTGAACTCTTGTGATAAGTACTTACAAACCAAAGAAACGTATCCAGAGAAATTTATAACGAAAAAACGTATTATCTTCAAATTCATCCGTAATTGTCAGTCACTGGTGATTATTTCTTGTATTCATGGAGATGATGAGACCTCTTCCATGTGAGAATATTGAAATTATTTAACTACAAAACATTAACAATATAAATTAGCTCGTTAATGTCGCAAGCAAACAATACTATCATCTCAATATTGGACTACTTCATGCCATGAAATGATCATATCCCAACATGTGCTCCGATTCGTTTTCTTTCTTTTGCACTCGACTCCGCCGAAGGCTGGAATGGGACTTCATGTGAAGGTAAAGGCCGGTTCCAGAGAAAAACGTTTTGCTGCAAAGTTTGCAGCTATAGGGCCTTTCTCCAGTGTGGGATCGTTTGTGGACGACCAAAGGAGTGTGCTGGCTGAAGGACTTGTTGCATACATTGCATGTGAATGGTTTCTCCCCCGTATGGGTTCTTGTGTGTTGCACCAAAGTGTCTCTGCGGGAGAAAGACTTCTTGCAAACTTCGCAAGTGTAGGGCTTTTCACCTGTATGGATCCGGGAGTGGTATTTCAAAGCAATCCCACTTGCGAGTTTTCGCCCACAGATGTCACAGGCTACCTTCTCTCCAGTGTGACTTCTCATATGCCGTTTTAATTTGCTCCTGATACGGAATGATTTACCACACAATTCACACAAATGACGCTTCTTGTTTAAAGAAGGTTCATGTTTCTCCATATGGTACTTAAAACTTCCCCATCTAAGGTGTATTGTGTGACATATGTAACACTCAAAAGGAGCATCATTTTCGTGGGAATTAATATGGTCACTGAAAAGAACTGGATCTTTGAATTCTTCTCTACATAACACACATTTGAAATCAGACAACTCAGAATGCTTTTGTCTATGGTTTTCAAGAGAACGTGAACTACGGAACCCCCTACCACACAGAGAACAAAAATAAGGACATGACGAACGGATTGAGTGTTCAACATTTTCATGCGATGTTAGAGCACCCGCACTACCAAAACGTTTACCACAAACGAAACAACAGTGTCGATATCTTTCAATATGATTTTTCATATGATCTACAAATGACTCGCTATAATTTTTCCCACATATAGCACAAACATCTGTTCCAAAGTCTCCATCTTCTAAACCAGTTTCTAAAACATGTACTCCTGGGTTCTCAGCTTCATTAGATTTTTTAATGTGCTTGCGCAGCTTACGTTTACTCACGAAAACACGGTCACAACATCCACACTTATAACCTGACTTTTTCTTGCTAACAGATTGTTTATCCTTTTCAATTCTCGTCTTTTCAACATTTTCTCCTTCGTTTCCTAGCTCTTTTCTGGTATTTTCATGCTTCTTTTTCCCCTTTCTCAGTTTTGAGCTAATTTTACGAGATAACCTAAAAGAGAATAGAAAAGTATTTAAATATTAAGAACGCATTAAGATCTTAGAAGACAATATATATTAAATATCATTATGAAACAAGTTATAACACCTTTACAAGTTCGGTTAATACGCTAATAATTGATACACTGGATGGTAAAATGGTGTAAGTTACTTTTTGCCTCAAGAAGACAAAATGGATTTCCGGGAACTTGAAACCACAAGCTGTTGGATGGCAAAGTGATGCACGTCAGAGTTTAAAAAGAGGCCAGGAGATGGCAAACCAAAAAGCATCGTAAATTCGAATCCACGATGACCCTGCACGGCGAAGTGGTGCAAGTCAGACCACTGTGCCGCGTCGTATTTACCGAATGATGATGACTTCGGCTGCAAAGAATTGAAGACGAAGGGACAGAATATTTACGGGAGAGGGGGCACCTTTGAAAACGTTGTTGGGCAAATTTAATTTTGCTTCCTCACACTGAGAATTTATTCAGAGAGATAAATAGCATATGTATGGGAACATATACAGCTCGCCGAAGAAAATGACGTACTTCATTGTCACCTTAAAGTAAGGACAGGAAATGGGAGGCTATCGTTCAGAGGTGGGGTAGCTTTGAACATGGCTAGGAAAGTTTAGAACACAACTTTAATTTTATTACAAGAAGATTTATTTTCTATTTGAATGCTTCCAAATACAAACACAGAAGCAGAAGAGAGTAAACTAGGGTTTTACTAGACGTACAAAAAATATAAACGACGCAGTTGTTAATAAACTTTGAATTTACTTGCTTGTTTGTTTCTTTATTGGTGTTATGAGGATTGCATAAGCATTAGGCTTGCATAAACTTTGAACTCGTTCAAATTTTGTTAAAAATGTTACACATAGTTATACACTAAAAATATGTTGCAAACTATTTTTATTTCTCAACAGTAACTTTTAGCTATAGGGACATAAGCTGCTTCCTTGTTCAAATCTACCCCCTTCTTTTTGTTCAAAGCTGCCCCAGTACATCTAATTACGCACATTTTATTATTATAGGAGAATGGTTATCAGAGAGCAACAAGGACAATTTAGTGCGTGAAAGAGAGTAGTTACTTCGTAAGTTAACATGGAAAGATATGCTACAGTTCTTTCCAGAAGCTTACAATCTCTGAGATAAATTTTTACTTTGGTACCCACAAATTACATCAAGTATCATACTTAACCAGGTAACACACACAAATGTCGAAGAACAAAAGACAGTTATGTGGCATGATGTTTGTAATTTATAAATGTTGGACAAAAGAAATTTCGTTTTATAAATTAAAAGTTATCTCCACTGTTCTAAGGTACCCTCCGTTCAAATGTACCCCCCTATCCCCTACATCCGATCTGATTGGTATCGGATCATTAAAGACGCTCGCAAGAAGGACAAGTTCGCAGTGGTTCGCATGACTTAACGGGATTTTGTTTCAACGGCAGCTTTGGAAACCGCAGCATCTAATCACAAGAAAAATGAGTTGCATCGTTCTGTATCTTGGCTACAAATCCAACGGCTGCAGTACCGTAGATTTGACCCCACGAAAATATTCTACAAGGAAACGCTTAATCCTGACATACCCTTTGATGAATTGAATATCACACGAGGAAAGAAAGGACTACCAGTACATCTGCATAACATTCAACAAGAACCACTTTACAAAGAACCTCGAGTTATCAGCAAGTTGAGGAAGAAGGACGTCATCGACTTGTTGCCGCTTATGCCACCAACCCATCATCAGTACTTCTTGTCTTTAAAGAACAGTGAACAACATGGAGATGACTCGCCGGACGGGTAGCCGTGCGGTCCACGGTGGTAGGCCAACGACTCAAAGGTCCTGGTTTTCAGTCCCAGCAGGGGCATGAGTGTGGATTTTAATGACTAAGGGGCGAATCGTGACGGGCCGAAGTCCAAAGTTACTAGCCTGGCCCATATAAAAATAAAGTTTACCAAAGTTTAACATAGAGATGACGATGATATGTACAGTAACAGTGATGAGAATGCATAAATGTTCGGATATTCCTTCCTTTATTTATGTATCTGTTTTCATTGATGTTCCCGCTTTGTTTTCCATGACTTATAACACAAAATCGTTCATTTGCTGCTGTGCCTTGTTATTGTCTACACACGGTACTCTTCTGTTACAAAAGGGGTTGTATGGCAAAGTGGTTTAAGTCAATAATTACTTGCCTGCGATGTTTATTTTACTAAATACAGGAAATCCTACGAATATTCTAGTTATGCCTATAACGAGTCTTCAAAGATAAACGTCTCGTTATATAGGCATACGTCTATAATATTTGTAGAATGTCCTGTATTTATTTTCATATCTCAGTATCTCGACATTACCAGCTCCATTTTGCCTTCCAACACCTCAATAATGTGATATGTCACTCAAAATACAGGAACTCTGTGTGTATATATATTTTGAAATGTTGCACTTTCCGAGTTGACACCATACCTTAGCAACATAACGGACGCACAATACCACTTTGTAATTTTTGTCGGATTTTTCTATATCAATTTTAATAAAATTATCAGTATCTCAAAATGTACCCAAGGTGGCTTACGCCACTTTGCTATCTAACGGCTCAATTCAAACGCAAAACTCAACAAACATCCTATGGACCTTTATCAGGCCAAATGTTAATAATCTGAATTGATTTTAAGGTATTTAGGCAACTATGGCTCAGGCCGTATAGGTGATGATGGGATGAATTGGTGGAATGAAGAAAGTGGGAGGAAACGGGAGTACCCCGATAAAACCCACGCACACGGTGTTTGTCCACCACAAAGCCCACATGGCATGAGCAGGGATCGATCCGACGAGTCCTAGTATCAGAGGTGAGCGGTCTACCAACTGAGCCACTGTGGCCTCCCCAAATGTTAATACACCCGCTTTCTGAGCGTCACTCTTAATGTTTCTTCACATTCTTGAGAGGAACATTTTCCCCCGTATATTGTTGACTGTATTGTACTAATATTAAGAGCAATTTTCAATCCACTGCCTGAGGAGGCCTTATCCATGTATATCCTGAAAAACGCTTGATTTCGTCAATACTCCTTGCATTTGGTCGTTTTCAAGGTAATTTCTTTTTTCTGTTTGTCCATCTTCTGTTGTCTGTTCCTCTATACAACCGGCACAATTTCCACTTCATCCTCTTTGCAATCATGATTACTTGAACAAAGCAGATGTGACCAGTATTGCAAAGATTACATATATATATGTCTCCCACACGGTGGATGACACTGGACCATTTTTCCGGTTTTCATTTATATCGATGACATACCGACTCCTTTCATAAAAGTATAAACGTACGCAATACATTCCTACATTTACAGATATATCTCAACTCTGCAGGGCGCTGTGCGTATTTAGGTATAAAGCGTATAAGCCCGGGCCTAACACGGCAAATTTTGAGAGACAGTGGAAATTCCCAGGCTCTCATTCCATGTTTCTTATATGTCGGATCTATACACTAGTAGTGAAATGTCTTTCTTTTCCTCGTTGCAAGTTTAGTCTACAAACATACTGGCATTTAACTATACAAACCATAAACTATTGAAATTTTTATATAAATTATATTTAGCACCATTTGTTCTGTAACTTGAACACTAAACTATCTATGTGATAGATAATACTGATGAAACTAAATTGCAATTTCCTACACACACACACAAGCACAAAAAAAATCCTAAGAGAAAACCCCACCACATATTTTGACGACACTGCAAAACAACGTAACGAAAATGGAGACGAATACAATTCATCAGGAAGTTTCAAAACTGGTATTTATGACAAAATTTTGCAGTCTGTCATTCGAAATGAATCGAAGAAATTGTCGTATGAAAACCTTTTGAAGAAACTCTGGTTTCTCACAACAATGCATTTCATATGAAGACAAAGTAAATAAGGTACTAAGTCCATTTTTGTGAAAATTGAATTTTTACAGGAATAACAAGCTATGGTATTAAACCTATAACATAAAAAGGCCGTTCAATAAGTCCTGCCTGGTGAGCCATATTTTCTATATTTATGAATATCTTGCAACGAAATTTTAACTGTATGTAATTTGGTACTTTAGACAAGCACTAAAAGTTAATTCACGCAAAATTGAAGGGATGTGCAGAAGGATGACTGTATTGATGTAAGAAGTATGAGTCGATGGCTTCGATCTCGCGAAACAAACATCCACGAGCAATATGAAGCGGAAGACCTCAAACAGTGCTAAAGGATCCATTTGGAAAAGTTGAGTGAACTGATTCAAAATCACAGGGGTATTCAAATCCACATATGCCATGACGGAAAACTTACATTCTTCCAAACTTAGCACGATGAATGAACTTGGGTACAGAAAGATATGCACCGAATGGGTTTTCAAGCTTCTCACAAAGCACAGACAAAAATTCCTTAACTCAGGTAGGCAATAATGCCTCACCCAGCGCAGAGTCCCGACCTAGCCCCTTCTGATTGTTATTTGTTTGGACACCTGAAAAAGCATCTTCGTGGAAAACAATTCAGTTCAATCTCTGAACTAAAACAACAGTGAAAACGTGGGTTTCTGCCCAAAATTCAGACTTTTCTCAACACGCTTTTCAGACCTGGAAGGAAAGATGGAAAAAGTGTGTTAAAAATGATGGTATCGAGTGATCAGTGAAAAGAAACAAAGAACCAAACTACACAGTTAAAATTTCTTTGTGAAATATTCGCAATATAGAAGTTTGGCCTCACCAAGCGGGACTTATTGACCGACTATTGTATATAAGAATCGAAGTTCAAACACATTCTTTAGTCCTTCTATTGGGTGTTATAAATAGTATGGGAGGATGAACCGTATATTTTCCCCCTTCTAACGCAATCGCGCATGCAGGAAGCTCAGTAGACCTATAAATTTTTTCATTATTTATATGGAAATAAAATTTAAGAACTGGTTCTTCTCGTAAGTAGAAAAATGGCACTTAGTGGTTTATTTATTTCAAGTTTTCATATATGTAAAGGCCGTCATAAAAATAAAAAAAAATCTTCAAGAGCACTTTTCGACTGGTATTGAACCTGTATTTGTAATCGAATATCTGCATTTCAGAGCGCATCTGAAATCAAATGGTCTAGAAATAAATATGCATGCCTATAACTTACAAAGAAAATTTGACAGGAAGCCATACAATCTGCATATTTCAACGTACTGCTATTACGATTTTTCATGTAAGATAGCAACAAATTGCTCAGTTGAAAGAAGTTTGAAAGAGTACCATACAAACACTATAACAGGGTAAAGGCTCAGCCACTTGACAGTTCTACAAATTGAGAGCTATGTTACAAGAATAGAGGACTACGAGGACTTGATAAATACCTTCACCAAGCGAGCGACAAGACGTAAAATATTCTAGGACTTTTGGGTGAGTCAGATTATTATATATATATCCTACTTCCAAGCGCATGGACTCCCCGAGGGGCTGTCGCATTCCACTGTCTTTACACTCTGCCCCAACTATCCCAGAACTCCAAAATTTTACCCAAATCCCATAAACCTAGTAATCCTGGCAGACCCACTGTTCCAGTAGTGGCTGTCTCACTGAAAGAATCTCGATCTTCCTTGACAACCATCTCCAACCTCTCATCTAGGCACTACCTTCCAACCACTTCCTCTTGATAATGCATTCTAACTCTGACCCACTTCCACCAGAAACCATCTTAGTTTCAGTTGACGTGACGTCATGTATAACAATATTCCCCACGCCCATGGTCTCGTTGTCCTTGAACACTTTCGCGACACACGTCCCAATCCTCGTAAACCCAGCGCACCATTTCTGCTTCAGCTAGATCAGTTTGCCCTCACCATGAACTTCACCTTTGAGAACCAAAATTATCTGCAAATCAAAGGCACAACTATAGGCAGTCGCATTGCCCCTTCCTTCGCTAGCCTTTTCATGGGACGCCTTGAGACACAACACAAACTTCACACCTCTCAAACCTTACAACTGGCTTCGCTTTATCGACGACATGTTCTTAATCTGGACCCACGGACAAAGATCACTGGAAAAATTCCTGCCAGACCCCAACTGCACCTTTCCTGTCAAAATCGCTTGGTCTTCCAGGGAACACAACTTTTCTAGATAGGGATGTCTGACTCAAGAATAATCAATTGGTGCACCCGATACTCACTGCGTCACCTGGAACTCAAAGTTTTCCGCCATCTCCCAAAATAGTCTGCGGCAGACATCCGAATCTCAACACGATTCTCACCAGAACTGGACCCATTCCGCCGCTCCCCCAAACCTATCAAGTGCGACCTTCGAACATTCCATCACTTCGGCAGTTGCATATCTTCCAACTTCATTTACCTCCTACCCTGTAACGTTTATTCCGCCTTGTACGTTGGAGAAACCTAAACACCTCTAACAATTCGCATCAACAACCATCGCTACTACTCCAAAATAACAATTTCCGCATCTCCCCCATACACACTCCATATCACAGCTGCATCTTTAACGAAACCTACCGAGTCAGCATCCTGAAAATACTGAATCCTGACTCACCACAGAAAGAGATGGTAGCAGACACACGTGCTACCATCCTCTCCGTCAGCCATGAACACGACCTTAACTGCAACCAACTCCCCGCAGCGCAGTTGTTTTTATTTTTTTTTGTCCTTCCTCCTCTTCTTCACGTCTGTCAAGTCAAAATCGCCACATTTGAAATTTTATTAAAAAATATGTCTAATCGTTTGTGCTACGTTTGTGCTGGATTGTGCAGAAAGAATTTTCGTTTGTGCTGAAACGCACAACAAAATATTTAAAAAATAATGTGGCGATTCTGGCTTGACGTCAAGTGAAAATCACCACATCTCGAAATATTTATCTACTTAACAAAAGACAGACGCATTCGATTACGCTTCGTTTGTGCTGGATTGTGCCGTCACAATTATCGTTTGTGCCCTAATACTCTGAAAAATATAGCAAAATTTCAAATCTGATGACGTCACTCCAAAATAGACACATTTTAAAATGTTTCTATTTTCACAAATAAACTACTTAATTCGTTTGTGCTACGTCTGTGCTGGATTGTGCAGAAAGAATTTTCGTTTGTGCTGAAACGCACAACAAAATATTTAAAAAATAATGTGGCGATTCTGGCTTGACGTCAAGAGAAAATCGCCACTTCTCGAAATATTTATCTACTTAACAAAAGACAGACGCAGTAGATTGTGCTACGTTTGTGCTGGATTGTGCGGTCACAATTATCGCCCTAATACTCTGAAAGGTATAGCAAAATTTCAAATCTGATAACGTCACTCCAAAACCGCCACATTTTAAAATATTTTTATTTTCACAAATAAACTACTCTATTCGTTTGTGCTGGATTGTGCAGCAAGAATTTTCGCTTGTGCCTACTAACTGCAAGGATCCACCGGCAGGTGGGGCCCGGTCGGGGAGACCTTTAGTCCTCTTACACTGCCACTGTAGGCATATAGACGTATATACATATGTTTGTGTATATATGTATACGTTTCGCAGAAGCGTGTTCATATGATAGGAGCGTAAATGGAAAGAGAGGACTGGTATGGGACTTGTGCTAAGGAGTCACCATGTTGCATACTAATGGTGGGTAACAGAATGGCCAGGTTATGGTGGCGTGAAAATGGCTAAAAGTGTCAGAGAAAACACCAGATAGAGAACGAATTTCGCAGGTTACTAGGAGTAGGTGAAATACTTTCTAAAGGAACAGCAGGTTAGAGGGGAGGGAATAATATTATTAATAATAATAATGAAGATGAAAGGGGAAAGGAGAAAAGAAGAAAAGTAGAATAAAAGTGAAAATAGAGAAGGAAGGAGTGAATGGAAGAAGTTAACACCGAAGAAGAGGAGGAGGAGGAAAAAGAAACTATGCTACAGGAAGTTACATGCAGTTAAGGATGGGTTCATGGTTGGCGGAGAGGATAGAGATGTGCGTCTGCTCTCATCTCTTTCTAATGGTGGCGGGTAAGTCAGAGTTCAGAATTTTCAGAATGCTAACTTGGAAGGCTTTACCAAAGGTGCTGCCGCGATATGAAGTGTTCAGGTGTGGAAAGATGCGGAAGTTGTGTTTCGGATGAGTAGTAATGGCTGTTAATGCGGATTGTTAAAGGTGTTTAGGTTTCTCCAATGTAGAAAGTGGAACATGTTACAGAGTAGGAGATAAATGAGGTTGGAAGATATGCAACTGCCGAAGTGTCGGAAAGAGTACGCCTTGTGAGTGACGAGATGTTCGAAGGTCAGACTGGGATAAAAGATAGGTGAAGTTCTGCAGCGGGATATACTGCACTTGCCAGGTTTGGGGAAGGGGCGGAATACCTCAAGGGGCGTGTTGAAATTTTTGGATTGCGGTAGACTATTTTGGGGCACGATGAGAAAGCGCTTTCAGGTGACGCAGTGAGTATAGAGTGCGCCAGTTTGAGGAGCTTTTGGAGGGCCTGAAGGATGGGGTAGTACTAATTGGAAAGATTGGAAGCGGAGGGAGTTTTGCGGGGAAGCAGATTGGAGTTGGGGTGATTTCTTCTGGTACGGTCCAATTGATTACGAATGAGGTGACTGGGATATCCACGGTCGGTGAGAGCTGAAAGAGTGAACTGAAATAATTTTGAAGTAAACCATCCGAGGAGCATATTGGGTGTTCCAGGTAGCAAGAGCATATATATATCACTTGTACCACTGACAAGCAAATATACTGATGGGACAGAACGACATGAATTCTTTTAATTCCATCATGTTTCTTAAATGGGAAAAGGGTCTTGTAACATGTCATTCTGGACTAGAATTTTATAAGAAATACGTTTCTGATGTCAGTTTACCATTAATCTATTTTTGTAAGAGAAAATGTTGTGACCCTAGTCTGGGCTAATGACTCTGGGTAGTCTATTTGTGATTTTTTTTTTTTTTTTTTACAAAATGTGCCTATTTTGCAGTAAAGTCATCAGTTTTGAAAATTTGTTATATTTTAGAGTATATTAGTGCACAAATAATAATTCTGACCGCACAATCCAGCACAAACGAAGCACAATCGATTGGTTCTATTCTATCTTTTGTTTCGTGCAGAACTATTTAGAGATGTGGCGATCTTCACTTGACGTCAAGTGTGAAAATTGAAATATTTAAAAATATTTCTACTTTGGAGTGACGCCATCAGATTTGAAATTTTGCTATATCTTTAGAGTATTATTCCACAAACAATAATTGTGACGGCACAATCCAGCACAAACGAAGCGCAATCGATTGCGTTTGTCTTTTGTTGCGTAGAGAAATATTTCGAGATGTGGCTATTTTATCTTGACGTCAAGCCCGAATCGTCACATTATTTTTTAATTATTTTGTTGTGCGTTTGAGCACAAACGAAAATTCTTGCTGCACAATCCAGCACAAACGAATGGAAGAGTTTATTTGTGAAAATAAAAATATTTTAAAATGTGTCTATTTTGGAGTGACGTCATCAGATTTGAAATTTTGCTATATTTTTCAGAGTATTAGGGCACAAACGATAATTGTGACGGCACAATCCAGCACAAACGAAGCGTAATCGAATGCGTCTGTCATTTGTTAAGTAGATAAATATTTCGAGATGTGGCGATTTTCACTTGACGTCAAGCCCGAATCGTCACATTATTTTTTAAATATTTTGTTGTGCGTTTGAGCACAAACGAAAATTTCTTTCTGCACAATCCAGCACAAACGTAGCACAAACGATTAGACATGTTTTTTAATAAAATTTCAAATGTGGCGATTTTGACTTGACAGACGTCTCTTCTTCAGTGCTTTCTTCTTCCATTCTCTCCTTCCGTCAGTCTCTATTTTCAATTTTATTTTGTTTAATCTTCTTTTCCTCTTCATCTTCAATACTAATATGTCTATTATTTTCCCCTCCCCTGATTCTTTACCCACTTGTTCCTTCAGGAAACCTCTCACCAACTCCTATAAACCTTCGCATTTTCTTCCTCATTTGATGTTTTCTCCGGCCTCTTTAGTTATTATCCCGGCTCCATAACCTGGTCCATCAGTTGGTAACATGGCGACTCCTTAGCATCAACCCTTTTTGTCCATGTTTTCTCCTATCTTGTGAACACGCTTCTGCGACACGTTGTCACTTTTCTATTGTGTTTGTCATGTTCGTGTACGTATGTCTTTGTATTCGAATGAATTGAACTTTTATTTAAGGCCTTTAGACATCAAAGTCTCAGACCGGGATAGGGGTAGGGAAAGGTGTCGGCATGACCTAAGTTGAAGGTGCCATCACAGCATTTGTTTGGTGTGACTGAGGGAAAACCTCAGTCAGGATGGTTGACCGCTGGGATCGAACTCACGATCTCCCGAATGCTACGGCAACGCACTACCACTGAGCTACGGCGGCTCGGTGTTTTTGTATTCCGTAATATACCTTCTTTTTCCATAAGTAACACAAAGAAAAGCCGGAGAGGCAACTTAAGATAAATTTATGATAAGAATAAAGAAATTTACTTACAGCTTATTGTTCCATAGGCGAACACATACTCAAATATTAATATCTAATATGTACAGAGTACTTGCGATATTTCGGTGATTTCACCTTATTCTTGCTAGGAGAGGATTGTACTCTGCACATATTAGTGTTTGAGTGTGTGTGTATTCCCTTTCTTCTGTGTTACAATTTTACAATATAAAAAAGTTATGTATGTATCTTAACATGTTCATTAAATTGAGGAGCGGCAGTTTCTGCGGGCCTTGAGGCGGACAATATCTAAATACGCTACTGGTGCTGTCTTCAATATATCAAAAGCCATAAAACAATGAGCATAAAATCACTTAACTGCTGTGTCACTGGAGATTTATGAAACGAACTTGTTAATGGATATACATAATGTGAAGCCTTGTTGCCAAAAACCTTTGTATACCCACCTGACCAACATGCACTCAAGCCCAATTCTATGGATGCGTTAAAATTGTAGCTTGGCTACTGGCCAGCACTGGGTAATTTAACAACGTATTCACTGACTAGCACAAACATTGCGGAAACTGATCAAATGAGGTTGTTTCTAGCTGAGTCAGCGTTGCAGACTAATTCAATAGAAGTTACTCATAAAAATGTTTTCAGGTATTTAACCCGATTTGTTTGTCTATATTGTATCTAATTATATTATTTTCAATTCAAATATTCTATCCGATGATTTGATATTTATTATGAACGCATCGCGAACCTAATTCTAAAACTTCATATCAACCTATGTGTGAATTATTTAGGAGGAAAAAAAGGCTAAATTGTTACACGGAAAATATACAGCGGTTCAGACCACTGTAAAGTAAGAAGTCTCCCCTTGTCAACAGATGGCTAGGTACTTACTCTTTCTTGCTCAAATGAAATCAGGATTCACGACAAAATTGTAGATAGGATAATTTAGAATTAGGCTCGCAATATACTAGGTTTGTGTGTTATGTTGAACACGTATGGCAATTTGACAACACGAGTGCCATGAAAGACTATCTATAAACTTCGTACATGAATCTAAATTTCCTCACAAAACGATAATTATTGTGTTTAGTAACGCTGTTTCTTTTTTCTCACCGATTGACGTTCAGATGTCTTATGGCCAAGCCTTTAACATACCTTATGTAAACAAGGTCAAATTCAAATACGGCCCTTTTCACTAACTGATATATTTGCTACTGGGGAACATTGGAAGTTAAAAAAATCTGTACTATACTTCTCGTCTTGCTATATTCCTTATTTGAAATATTTTTTTGCTCATGTTAAACTTTAAAACAACCGTCATGTGCATATTTGAAATTTTTGTTGTTTTAATACTTCTAGATCGAAAAATAGAATGTTAGTACAAATGCACTTTACCATTTAATCCTAAAAACTAAGTATTGACAGGTCGTCGGTGATTCACTCATATTGAAAGTTCTTCGTACAAAGAATAACAATAAGTTATCACACGAGGACAGGGTACATTTCTTCGATGGGGTAAAAATAGGGAAAATATTTAAACGTTTATTACTTTTTTCGTATTAATTTATGCATCAATGAACCACTTAGAAGCAAGGACAGAAATTAGCATCGCTCTAACAGCATTGTTAGAGGTGAAATAGCTTCTTCTTTACTAGAATAGCTTTTATTTCATGCTCCACCAAGAACAGTCAGACAAAGAACTCTTTTCTATTTACCTACCTCAAGAACTAATCTGCACAAATTCTCAGTTTTCGTAAGAATTCAGCATTTGTATAACGAGTTATGTAATGGTGCTGAGAGGTTTACTCTCATCACACAATAAAAGTAGTTTTTTTTTTACATGCAATAGCATAATTATTGTTCATTAGTACATTGTCTCTTGTCCCGTTTACATTGTTGCTATTTTTGTTTTGATGTAATAATTTACTGTTATTTATCTCATGTCTAGCGCTTGTGGAACACGATATTATATACTAAGCACAGTATAGCTTGAACCACAGTTGGCTAAAGGGCATAACTGAAAATCAAGTTTAACGGGCCTACTACTTGCGTCCACCTCCACTTTGTAAATATTTCCAAATATTTCAAAATCTAAGAATATTATCAAAAATTTTAGAACATAGCTCGCTGGTACTTACAAATTAGTAATGAAATACAATGGTCAGCGACTCGAGAGTATTCTACTTGCAATTAAATTATGACGCCATAATCTTTAATGACGCGTTACTCATTAAAGCATCTCGAAATCTATATCGTAATATTAGGTAGTGTCTTGTGAGTACTAGGGAACGATGTTCGAAAATATCTGATACTGCCATTAGATTTCGAAATATATTAAAACTCAATAGTGTATTGATGATACGCTATTGAATAGGAGCAAGGAGGGACCTTAAATAGACAATAAATAAAGATCAGTGTTCAGTAGTGAGAGTGTTTTAAGCTATACGAAAGGTATTGGGCCGATATTAGCCCGGTATTCTGTGCTGTTAAGTAGTACCACCACAGGTCTAATATATTAATAATCACTACAAATACATTTTATCTATTGCTAAGATATTAATCATAAATGAGCTCTCTAGTCTAAACAGCCAACTACAGTGGCAGCTACAATCACGCTCACAAATTACTTGGATTTTTAAATTTATTCATGGCCTTTAGGCAACGTTGGTTCATGCCGTGACAGAGGAAGTATGCCAGGGCCTAGTTTGAAGGTATCATCCCGTAACTTGCCTGGTGTGCCTGAGGTAAAACCCTGGGAAAATTTCAGTCAAACTGGGCGGCCGTTGGAGTCGTTCCCAGGACCTTTCGATTTCTAATCCAACGCTCTACCAACTGAGCCACGGTTGCTTGGTATCAGTGAACTGAGATGCAGAGGCTGTCAAGACCAGCACTCCCTACTGAAAATCAGTATAAATGGCTACGAATTATAAAAATATTTCAATTCTGAACGAAAATATCAAACGTAAAAAATAACTTTAACTGGTATAGTTACTAACAATTCTTAATTTATTTATATATAAGTATATTTTTCTTACAAATCAACATACATAAATTCTAGATTATACAAAATTTATGCCTCAAGATGAAAACATGTGTTCTTGTCTCAAACATAAAATATTATTCTTTTCTATACATTCGTTATTAGCCAAAACTACAAGCTGTATAATTATGAAATATAAGTAGGTACAGTTTTATCATTGAACTATACCACAATATTTTACTGAACAAAGATACGCAAAGCATAAACAAATTATAAACAGTAAAATTAACTAGCAGTTTTTAATCAAATATTTAAATTAAAGCTGAACTTGCGAAACCATGGGTCGATATAACTGATAACTAATAAATATCTTCCACATTCTAACTCATATACATCAGTAAGTTATTATACAACACAAAAAATAACATTTTATTGAATACCTAACAGAAAAATGACAATTCGATCAGTGCATTTTTTTTTATTTTTTTACCAGTTTACTGTCTACAAGAAAAGAAAATATACCTTATTTCTTTGTTTTGTCAAAGTTTCTATACTAAGAGTGACTGGAACTTAAAACTTTGTGGTGTATCGAAATTAAATGGCAGTCTATAATAAATGGATGTCCAACAGTTAACGAACTTCTATTTCAAAAATATTTAAACTGAAACCAATTAAATTCAGACGTTCAAATTTTACGGGTTTTATATATTCTTTTTTCATTCTGTGTAAAACATTAGTTTCACTCATGGGAACAGTTTGGTTTTCTACTCAAAGAACATTGTTGTTTTGGAATAAATTCATTACTTAAACGAGTAGCTTTAGTCGAATAGAACACGGAAAATAATCATTTCGCTGCACGAACAAAAATAAATCTGATTTTTTTTAATAATACTTTTCATTGCAATTCTAAAATTATAAGCCACAGCTTTTTTGGCTCATTTGAACTGCTTGAAACTGTGGCAATTTATTTCAGAATGGGGAGGGTTGTTACATTGGGACTACAAACCAAGATGCTAGATACTATCATTAAATTGATCACTGGATTTTGGAACTAGTTTGACCCTACCAAACATACAGATGCTTATCAGAATAATGGAAACACCTGTAGTTGGCAACACGTCAGATGTATGGGTTGGCAGTGGTGTCGTGGCGACCGCAGCGCCGGACTGCTGGTGGTGGTGTGTTAGGTCGGTCTCCATACTACGTCAGGCATCGTGGAACAGGAGTGTGCAGTGGCTGCAGCAGACGGAGGTAGTGTAAAATGGGAGACCTCTCAGAGTTTCAAAGAGGGCAAATTGTTGGTGCGCGGTTATGTGGAGTGAGTGTGACGGCAGTGGCTAGTGTGTTTGGTGTGTCGCCAGGGACAGTGTCGCAGGTGATGACGGCCTACACAACACACGGGAAAACCACATCGGGGAAGCGGAACAGTGGGCGGAAGAAAAGCATCAGTGACAGGGCACGCCGGGTATTAAAGCGCATTGTCACGCGGAACCGTCGTGCCACTGCGGCGCAAGTGACGGAGGAACTCAATCAGCACCTCCCCCAACCTGTTTCGACAATCACAGTCCGCCGCGAATTACATGACATGACTTACGGGGTCGTGTTGCACGGGCCAAACCTCTCATCAGGGACCAGAACGCTTTAGCACGCCGCAAATGGTGCCGCGACCATGCAACTTGGACCGTTGACGACTGGAAACGTGTGGTATGGTCGGATGAGTCACCATTCACCCTATTCCAAACCACGGGCCGTGTTTATGTGTGGAGAACGCGCAAAGAAGCGTATGATCTGCAGTGTCTCCGCCCAACTGTGAAACATGGCGGCGGCACGGTGATGCTGTGGGCCGCAATATCATGGTTTTCATTGGGTCCTGTGGTCACACTTCGTGGACGCATCACTGCCAACGATTATGTCGCAATTTTAGGAGACCACTTGCATCCTATGGTCCGGATGTTGTTCCCGGACAATGACGCCATATTCCAGGATGATAATGCACCCATTCACACAGCTGGAGTTGTTGCAGCGTGGTTTGAGGAACATCGGGATTAAGTTCAACACCTCCCCTGGCCCGCCCAATCCCCAGATCTCAACATAATTGAACATCTGTGGTCCATCTTGGAAACACGACTCCGGCGACGATTTCCACCTCCATCCTCTCTCACAGAACTGGCCGATGTCCTGCACGAGGAATGGTGTAATATTCCACTTGCTACCATTCACGACCTCTATGCCTCCATCCCACGTCGCATCAAGGCTGTTCTGAAGGCGAAAGGTGGCCCGACACCATATTAATCTGGTAAGTTGCACTTTCGTTCAGGTGTTTCCATTATTCTGATAAGCATCTGTATGTTAAACATAATGATAAAATTCTTTATGGTTTTTACTTTGATTACAGGGAAAATATTGAATTGCCAGACTCGAGTTCTATGACAAGAATGTACAACTAAAATGATACAATATCTTGTAATGTTCTGTTCGCAAAATTTAAATAGTGATGCAAAATAAACGTCTGAGAGATACTTAATTACGCTTCAGATATCCGCTTTTCGAACCTGACCTTATCAAACTGTTGGAGCTTACATTAATTTCTATACGTATAACACATTCAAGGACTGCTCATTCTAAACTGCTTACAGAACATTTTCATATCTGATACATTTATTGCAAGCATGTGGATTATCGTGAAAATATTGCGAGGGTCACTGAGTATATTTCAGAAGTAAGAATGCCAGAATCATGCTGGAAAGTCAAGACACAAAAAATAAATAAGATGAAAGATCAAGAGTACATACGGGAAGTGTGGAAACAGCCAAAGAAAAAGATAGCCGACAACATTTGACAATTTCAATGTCATTCTCTCCGATAAGCATATTTCTTGCATTTATTTAACTCGCAATTTCAAATTATAAACATTGAATTTGCTTGATGATTTTATGTCTTCCATTTTGCCTTATAATGAGCAGGTCTTCTTTCAGGTGGAGGTTATTTCGTTGTTATTATGTTTGTTTTCAGTGTCGAATTAATCTTCCTCTTCATGTATAGAGGTCACAGCACCTCTGTATTTCAGGGTGCCTCGTCTTCATCTTTATACTGTTCGCTGGAGAAGATCGTTCCTACTTTAGGCTGAGGGAAATGTCAGTCGAGACGACTAGCTTTGCTATTTGATTCAAGGGACTCCTGACTACAAAGAAAGAATTCTTGCGTGGAGTCAACTTGTTCTGTGTTTAGGTATGTGAATTTATAGTTGAATAAAAGAAGCTGTTTGAACACTAGTTTCTTCCGCGTGGTAATTTTCAAGGACTACTTTCCTTCCTATGTGTTCTTTGAAAACAACTAATAAGAAGACATACATCTACGAAACCTATTATATCTGCTGTAGTAAAAAGTAGTCCATTATTTTGCCAATAGATGGCTTCAGTGATCTGTATCTCGCGTTGTATAAGTCCGATCGGGTTCAACGAGATGGCGTTCAAACGATGAGATTGCGTACTACAAACACTGTTCAGATAGTTGTGATGAGTTGACTCAGTGTTGTGTGAGCGCGCGTCAAAATGGACACTAGCAAAGAGAAAATACGCTATATTTTACAGTTTTTCTTCGATAAAGGCGAAAACGCAAGCCAGGTGGCTGCAAATGTGAATAGTGTTTATAGTCCTGATACTGTAACAGCCAATCACGCGCAATTTTGGTTTCGTCGATTCCGTGCCGGTAATTTTGACGTCAAAGATGTACCACGCACTGGAAGGCCAAGTGTCGAAAATGTCGATAAAATCATGGACATTGTCGCGTCCGACCGTCATGTAAGCACTGTTTCGATTGCCCAAGAGCTAAACATTGCACAAAAAACCGTGTGGAACCATTTGCATAAGGCTGGATACACAAAGAAGCTTGATGTATGGGTGCCACACGAGTTAACGCAAAAAAACCTCATGGACCGAATTTCCATCTGCGAATCGCTGCTGAATCGCAACAAAAGCGACCCATTTCTGAAGCGGTTGGTGACTGGTGATGAAAAGTGGATCACTTACGACAACGTCACGCGAAAACGGTCGTGGTCGAAGCGCGGTGCGCCGGCGTAAACGGTGCCCAAGCCAGGATTGACGACCAGGAAGGTTTTGCTGTGTGTTTGGTGGGATTGGCAAGGAATTATCTACTATGAGCTGCTCCTCTACGGCCAAACCCTTAACTCGGAACTATGCTGTCAACAATTGGATCGTCTGAAGGCAGCAATCGCCCAGAAGCGGCCAGCTTTGGCCAATAGGAGAAGCATTGTGTTCCACCAGGACAACGCCAGGCCACACACATCGATAGTGACTCGCCAGAAGCTCCGGGAGCTTGGTTGGGAGGTTCTTATGCATCCACCTTATAGTCCGGACCTGGCACCGAGTGATTACCATCTGTTCCTGTCCATGGCGAACACGTTTGCTGGTGAAAAATTCGCTTCAAGAGAGGCTTGTGAAAATCGACTGTCTCAATTTTTTGCCAATAGGGACAAGGGCTTCTATGAGAGAGGCATCATGATATTACCTTCCAAATGGCAACACGTTATCGAACAAAACGGCGCATGTGTGACCTAAATCGGATCGTTCTATCTATGGTAAGTCAAGCCTTCAATGTCATGCAAAAATAATGGATTACTTTTAACTACACCAGATATGTGGTAATCAGAACGCTGCAGTATGACTACACTGGGTAACTACAGAAACTACGATTTGGAATGAAACTGTACATTTCTGGGAGTGAAACGCGTCGGAGGTAAGTATTTTGCTTTCACTGTCTATGGAGCGAGGGAAGGGAAGGGAAAGGATCTAGCTACACTTCCAGCATTCCCTGGAATATGTGAGAAAAGACAAGGTTTTCAAACTGTTTCATCTTCCTAATGTTTACCATAGTTTGCAACCTTCAAAAGTACATATTACTTTGTTCACGAATGTCGCACAACTAGTATTTTATTCAACGGTTGCTTGAAGAACTTTATAAATCACCTGAAAGAAAGATTTGTGAATCATGATACAGGTTTCGAAGACTCTCTATGCTTTCTGAAACAAAGTCAATGAAGATGATAAAAATAGGGTTTAAAAAAATTAACAAATTTTACTCTCCCCTTAAAAAAAAAAAAAAAAAAAAAAAAAACTTGGAGATTGAAAAGCAGGACTTACAAAAATGGGATGCTCACCTCTAACTACAATCGAAGAACTGCTGAAATGTAGCTATAGAACTTCTGAAAAGAGTTTCTACCTTAGATTTTGCAAGCTGACCCATATTCACATCAGAAAGGACATTCTCTACATTTATATGAATAAAGTCATTTCTGAGGAATTCATTCCCACAAATTAAACTTAATGGACTGACAACTCTATCGATGGATCGTGTCATCCTTTGTCAACTTTGGAAGTAATACATGAATTTGCGAAGAAAAATAAACCGAAGATTTTGTTCTATGAGAGTAACGTACATAGTTAGTATGACATATTTTAACAATGAATATTGTGTAAGTTAATATGCTATTTTAAGAAAATGAGCTTAATTTACGATGAAGAAATATTTCACACTTTACGTTTGTGTGAAAAAAGAAAACTAAGCTTACGTTTCAATAATTCTTAAGATCCAAAGTCGCTGTGACGTACTAGTCTGGCTGCGATCACGTAGAAGCAACACGTACAGCAAACAACAATACCCATGTCATTGGCTGTTGGTAAACTAATGCAAATCATATTCCCGTTGTTGGCATATAAGGATAAAATTAATTATATGGGCGGTATGGCTTACGCCCGTCCCGAGATGTTGTCATGTGAAGTAAGATATGTTATGTAGTAACTTAGCATCCGCTTAGGTGTATTCCATAGCAAAACAGTTGTTAAGAACTCTCGTTGTTGCTAATTATAGAAAGAAGATAAATGGGAGAAGTAATTCCATAAAGAACTTCTGTAAGCTGTAGGAGGTGTGGTATTGGCGACCAATTTTACTTTGAAGAGACCGGTCCATAAGGTGGAGTGAGGCCGGAAATTAGACCGTGCGTACTATAGAGCTTCAAAATTACATAAAGAAGAATATTACACGAGAATGATGTTAACCATATACTGACTGGATTGTACTGGTGTATGCGAGAATTTTATAAGTCTACAAAAGAACCTTTTTTCTTTAGCTCTCAGCATTTTTTTTTAAAGTATGTTTCTTGCATTTTTTGGTCAACTTCAGTCTTAAAAATATTGTACATCAATTCATAAGACGTTTTGTCTTCGTCTATAAATAGATAAAACTACGGTTGCCATATTACCCGCTTTTAGCAAGTACTACCCACTTTTCAGGTCCTATATTCATCCCCTACTTAATAATTTCTTAATCACGAAAACCCACCCACTTTTTGGACTGCACAAAAATCTTTTTTTTCCTCCGACTCCGCTACCACTAGTAAGCAACAAGCCAACTGTCGTTGTTGGTTTAGTTTTTCTCGGAAGCGATTTTATTCATACCGACTCCTGAGCCGTGACTCACGTTTTATTCATACCACCCATTGACTTGTAAGAAATAATGACCTTGTGGTCCCTGGGACCACACATCAGTTTTTACGTGATACTTTTCAAAATTGGAGTGATTAAAGAAACAGTTATTTTAAACTTACTAAGTCCACCTAGTCTTTATATATTCAGAAATGGTTGTAAATTGAATTATCTTCAGCATTTTGCCAAGATGGTAATACTATAAAAGTGCTCCTTCTGTTGTATGGTGTTATATTTTTTTCATATGGTGTTTTCTTGATTAATTTGCATCCAGGAATTCCAAAACCGTGTAGAAATATAAGTGTCATAAGGACACGCGTAACATGATAGAAAAAAATATTCTATGTTCTGACCTACCTACTAGGAGAGCGATGTGCCATCTTTGTTTTTGTGTTTTTACTCTTTCTAGTGACGCAGGTCTCAGTGTTGCCAGACGATTTTTTATCAGCGCTTTTCGCAGGGCTGGGCAACCCACTTGGAAACACTTCCGGTAGGAATAGCCCACTCTCGCTTATCTTGAACGATAAGTAACAGCAAGAAGTGCTAAACTTTCGTTTTTTATGTAAATACAGAAAAGGAAATTTAATAAAAGTTGTGATTTACAATTTTAAAAGAGGCCACTAAAAACTAGGATGTATATAAACTCACCAGGGCAGGATGCACACCGAGCGACAGCGAGGTGTGCAAGGGGGGGAGGGTGCGTCCGAAGGGAGCTGGGCGGCGTCAGCCGCGGGGGGGGGCAGCCCCCTGTTAGCGGTGGGCATACGCAAAAGTAGTTTACTCAAAAGTTCTGTGCCGTACCGGAAGTGTTTCCAAGTGAGCCCCTGAAGTTGCCGAAGTGGCTGCACAGCCCTGCGGGTAGAGCTGAAAACATATCTTGCCAGCGAACGAGCTTTCAGCTCTTCCCACATTTGTTGTTGGCAACGCTGGTGTCATATGATATGTCTGGACTCTGTAGTAACGGTAGTGTTGAAACTGCTGATCCGAAGTGAAGGAAGGTTCGACTCGAGTTGTGCTAGATGTCTTACGCGCTGCCAGTGCCAGGTGTATTGATGTTAAATGCGCCGTGTTCGGGATGCGAGCTTAGTGATTACGATGTGATAGAGTTATGTGCTAATGAAGATACTCACGGAAAAGTGTTAGATTTGTTAAAACGGCACTGGATATTGCCCATTGGTAAAATATGTAAGAACTGCGGAGGAGAATCTGTTTTTGCGAAGGAAAAACATGCATTTCGTTACCAAAAAAAAAAAAAATGTTCGTGGAAACACGCGGAAGAGAAAACCATGCAGATTTTATTCGTCCATGTTTTCTGGCACGTGGTTCGGTGAAGCACATTTATCATATCTAGTGATTGTACGTTTGTTAGCATATTGGTGTCCAAGCATTAAACCCCAAATAGCTGACGCTTGCTGGAAAGTAAAAATTTCAGAAAAAACTTGTGTCGATTGGTTCAATTTTTGTAGGGAGGTTTGTGTTTGCTGGACTTTAGAAGCTTCATTTGAACTTGGTGGTCCTGATGTAATAGTTAAAATTGACGAGTGCAAATTTGGGAAACGTAAAAATCACTGTGGTAGGATTATAGACGGTACTTGGGTTTTCGGTGGTTATGAGAGAGGTTCAGGGAAAGGGTTCATGGTTGTGGTGAAGGACACAACAAAACAGTCTCTCACAGATGTTCTTGTTAAATGGGTCAAACCAGGAACAACGATTTATAGCGATTGCTGGAAGTCATATTTTGACCACTTTACAGTTAATCACAGTGTAAACTTTGTTGATCCGGTGACAGGCGCGCACACGCAACATATTGAACGTGCATGGAGGGATGCACGACAAGGTGTGCCACGATTTGGCAATAAGAAAGAGTACTTTGTTGGACATTAAGCAGCGCACTTGTTCAAGAAACTGTTCCCACGTGAAGTTAGATTTCATCAGTTCATGGTTGCAATTGGCAAAGTTTATCCTCCGCTTCCTTAAGGTAAGTTTAATTTTTGTTTGTTACGGTGTGTGGTTTACGTTTGTATTGTCAGTTTTGAACTTGTGTAATATAGCACTAGAAACTTCTCAAAATGCCATTTTTTGCTTCCTACAGCCATGCAAGATACTAAAATGCGTGCAAAAATAATAAAAAATAGTTCCTACAGTAGAATTTGTGACGCTAATGTAACATCACAAGTTCGACTTCAGGAACTTTCTTTCTTTCATTTTGCACGTGTTTTAGTGTCTTGCATGGCTGTAGGAAGCAAAACATGGCATTTTGAGGAGTTTCTAGTGCTTTTTGCCAGAAGGAGCACTTGTAAAGAATAACCGCTAAGATTAGTAAGATCAATAATTTCTGGAAGATTCCTAAATATGTTTTACCTTCCTTATAATAGACATGGAAATTATTTTGTGTTTCTTGGAGAGAAAAATCTTTAAAAAACATCTGCAATGTTTATCGCTTGCAATTTCTTGTTTTTGAAAACCAAGGTATCCTTACAATTCGAGACTCACATTTCATGAACTTAATATTGAGGAATGGTCATTGTTGCAATATGCACCAACATTTTGCAGCGTAAAAAGGGGATCCTGGGTTCGATTCCCGGTGGGGACACAAATGGTTCGGATCCCACATTAAACTGTAGGTCCCGTCCTTAGGACGCCTTCATCACTATCCTATGGAAGGCAATGACAAACCACTTTGCCCAGGGACCTTCGGGTCAAAGATCTGTCTTCGGGCAGAACACAGCATCACCAATCATCAATAATACAATTTACGTATTACATTATCATTAGTAGTGTCACTTAAGAAAAAAATATTTTTCACCAAAAGAACAAAATAACATGATGGTCCTAGGGACCCCTCATAAATATTTGATAAATATTTGCAATACACAAGTTCAGTACTTACGGTTTAAAATCCCCCCGCTTTTCTAATTTTAAAATATGGCAACCCTAATAAAACTACCTTTTTATCCTTCATCGGGTAAAGCTGGGAAGCTTATATCCATGGTTTGTCTCTCTGTCGACAAGTTTCAACTAAGGAACTACAAAAGCTACATAGATGGTTGAGATGTCGTTGGAAAGATATCGGCGAGACGAGTTCAACCCCCCATAGATTATCCAGATCGTATAAACAGGTCTTGAGATTGAAGGTGAGGGCTCCCTTTTCATCATAGTAACTAACTAGGACAATCGACAACTTTCAACTCAGAAACTGGCTACGAAGGTGGTTGAAGTGTCGTTGGAAAGGTCTGGGCAAGACGAGTTGAAAACTGCATATATGGTATATATGACCGTCCGTCGACAAGTTTCGACTGAGGAACTACTAGGTTTACGAACGTGGTAGATCTATCGTTCGAAAGCCCTCGGCTGGAAGATGTCTGGCCGTCCGTCGACAATTTTCATCTACTAGTGCTAGAAAGGTGTTGCTCGAAAGATCCCAACAAAACTTTTCTGACGAAAATGATCTAAATCGTTAGCAGGTGTGCAGTATCCTGATTGGCTCCGTTTCACATGATATATAAAAAAATATATAGCATTCCAAAGTACAAAAGTATTTTGTAAATACTACCACGTGTTCAAGTATCTCAAAATTTTCAAGCACTGGACAATGTAGTCAGAAACTTACAGCAAGTGGGGCAACACACATACGAAAGTAAGGTTTGAACCGACTAGGTTGTTTAAAAAGCCACGTAATATAAACGAATCACATGCGAAAGATTACTAGAACCTAATGACAGAAAGATTGTAACTACATACATTAAATAGCGTTCAGTCTTTGACGCAACACAATCTCTCATAGGTAGAACTAGACACTATACATTCGTGATCACTTGATTCAGTCCATGTTCTGAGGAACTGGAAAACATTTCTTAAGAGTGCATTTCCGCTTACAGGCGTAATCTTCTAGAGTCTCGCGATCGGAATATGAAGCGAGGCCGTGCCATCCACGCGCGACCAATGCCATATATCAGCGTTGTTACGTAATACACGTGCACTGTAAATAATGCCCATAAATCACAGATTGCAAGTTCGTACCATGGATCAGTGGATAAGGCGTTGCCCTCCTGAAACGGGTTTTATATATATATTATCTTAGATTACTAACCATAAGTTAGGTAAGGTCAGGTTCAGTTACGTATCTTAAACATTCCTTTTTCAAATTCCGATCGCGAGACGCTCGTGTAATCTTCCCTCTCAATAATTGTTGACTGAGCATGCGTTAGAATTTCAAAGACAGCCCCAAGTATTCTAAGTTGCAAATAAAAACAATGATAACACAGAAGGCAGAAATACGTAACATCATTCATAATAATAATAATTAAAGTTGCTGTATTTTAGTTGAATATGTGTGTACATTCCAAACAATGAAGAAATAAAATGGGGACAGCAGCATGAAAGAACCAAAAATAATGCTTTGAAAATTTTGAGCAACTTTAAACAAACTAAACTGGGTGGTGTCACATCCCCATAAGGTCCTGGTCTGCCACATTCAAATGTAAGGTTACGGGGTCAGTGTAACGCCTCTTGATAGCCGCGTGTCTGACATTCGTGATCACAGTCTGCTACTTTTTTATTCAAGTAGTTCTCCAAGTGTCGTCACGATGCTGGGTCAACACCGAATTTTTGAACATTCACCGGGAATCGAATCCGAGACCGTCCGCACTGAATTCGAGCGCGCGACTAGTCCACGCAGGTGGCTCGTTCCTAAGATTATTAGAATTCCAAATTCCTACAGAAAAAATTATCTGTCATAGCTTGGAAAAGAACGAACTGGCTAGGGATTTGAACATGAAAATCGAAGTATAGTGGCCATGCTCCCTACGCACTTCAATCAAAACGAATACACTCAAAAAGCTTCAATTTCACTGTTACTTAATTAAAGCTTTTTCTCCTAAATGGTTGGTAGTTACTGAACTATACTGTAGATATCTTTGGCTCAGGCGGAATAGGGGAGGGGAGTAAATGTGGAAAGCTAACCAATGGAGTTTGAAAATATAATCACGACATAAGTGGTGAAAACTAGTATGGCCGCCTACTGGATTCAAACTCAGGATCTTGCGAATGCGTAGCCACTGAACATACAGGGATAGGAAGATTACTTGTACCTCTAAGAAAACATTCATGAAAACTGAGAACGTAAAAGTGATGTCATTTCCTTGTTAAAAATTATCGCTTGTCGCGTAGTCAGTTTGTGTATGATACGCACGCTGGCAAATCGATGTTTACTGGGACAAACAAACCTGAGCCGTAAGTTCTTAACAAATTGTTCAGGAAAGCTGGCATTTTCAGATGAAACCTCTCTGCTACTGTCAGGGCACCATTATGGATTATTGTCTCTAATCGTTGCTCAAGCTAGCCAGAGCCGTTGCATCCTTTTGTACTTTAAAGCGTTGAGCATTGCCATGAGTTTTCATGTGAATGCTGAGACTCGCTCCGCACAAGAACGTTTTACTGCAAATGTTGCAGCTGTATGGTCTTTCTCCAGTGTGGGAGCGTTTGTGTATGGACAGTGTTGTGGTTTGACTGAACGATTTATTGCAAATCTCACATCGATGAGGTTTCTCTCCTGTGTGGGTTCTCGTGTGTTGAACCAAAAAATCCTTCCTTGTAAATGATTTGCTGCAAACTTCGCAAGTGTATGGCTTTTCACCAGTGTGAATGCGATAATGATATTTAAACGCAGACCTTGTTGCAAGTTTCCGACCACAGATGTCGCAAGGGTAGATCTTCTCCCCTGTGTGACTTCTCAAATGCATTTCAAGTTTATACTTTCTATAGAAAATTTTTCCACATACTTCACACATATGTTCATTCGAATGAGGTGAATGAGTCTTTTTATGCATATTTAAAGGTCCTAATGTACGAAATAATCGATCACACACAGAACATTTAAAAGGAAATTCTTTAAGCGTTGTATGCATTACACTTTGATGTGATTTATAGGCACCAGCACCACGAAACGTTCTGTCACATAGCGGACAATGATAGGTGCTTGCTTCTTCAAGATGTCGTTCTAGATGACCAAATAGGTCATCAGTCACTTGACCACAAATAGTACACACATCTGTATTATTCTTTTTACCACCTTGAGAATTGTTTATTAATTCAGGCTTATGTACTTTCCTGATGTGACTCCGCAAACCAGGCTTGCTTGTAAAGACAGAATCACAACTCGCACATCTAAATTCTCTTGGGACCTTGCGTTTTACCTGCTCATTTGATATTTCTTTGGTAGGAAATTCATTACTCTCTGATTCTGAAATATCCTTAGTGTTTTCTTCTTCCATTACTCCTTCAAAATTGGCCTCTTTTGTGGTATTTGTTTTCAGTACACCTTCCCCCTTCTCTTTTTGTTTCTGTGACGAAAAAATATTCTCGTATATTGTGGTGGATAGCCTACAAGGAAAGGAAAGTTTTAATGTTGCTATCACTCTTGCAAGTTGACAGAACAATACTCTCATAAATCTATTAAAAATCATCTAAAGAAGCATGGCCTCTTAATCAGTGTTCAATACAGTCATATTAAAATCAAATACATATATGAGATGACTGGTTTAATATGTAAGCCAGTGATGGGTTACCATAGGAAGCACGTCAATTAATATATGTACAGAACAAAAATTAACCTGAATTTCTCTGTTGATTGAAATAGTATACAAATATCGTGTATAAATATATAAGGGTAACTGTATGGCAGAATGAGGAGATTCTTAAGTCGATATCTACATAGTTCAGAATATCAACGATATTCACTTACTCAATTATAATTTAAAGCAAAAATTGACTGTATCTGAAGATAAATTGCTATTTAGTCAATACCTTCTCATCTATTTTGAAGGTTTGACTAAGAGGTACCACTTCTTGTGTATTAGAAAAAGCCACTGTATACTCTGCAGTTCATGGGAAGCAACAAAAAAACCTGTGAAGTCCAACTTCAAATTGGTTAATCGTGTAAATAAAAGTTACGGGGAGAGTAGAAATTCAAAGGTTTTTGTTCACGTACAATTTTCATTGGATACAATCTGTTTTCTTGTTGGATTCTACTTTTATTTAATAAATCATCTGAATCGTTGTGATACTTTGAAAATAGCTAGTAAAATAAAATTTACAACTTACCACTGTTAATTGGTACAGTAATTGTAGGAGAAATAGAAATATATTGTTTCTCGTACTACTGCTGGTGAAAAGTTGCTGGATTGGAAACTGAGACGCTTCCCTCAGCTAACTCACTCGGTATAGACAAAATTTTCCCAAGGTGAAAATTTACGACCCTTAAATGAATATAACGTGAATATTTACGTATAGCAATCACTATCATGTTTCCACATTTATCAGTATTCTAATCGAACCCACAGTTGACGATGTTGCGATAGCACTATGGAACAAAGCATAAGGAAAACAGGAGCTCAATAATACATTAATAAATGTACTTTATAGTGGTGAGTTATACTTTTTGTAAAAATTGGAAATCAGTGTTCAATTTTAGGGAGGAAAATTGGAATTTACCAGTCTATCTTCCCTAGTTCTGCTTACGGACTGCTCCCTAGTCTGAGATATAACCGGTCAAAAACAAGGTATTCTAGGTGTCTTGGCAAGTCTTCTTGCTTTCTGGAAATCGAACAGGTATTGTAGATTATATACACATGAATGAGACAAGTGACTGGCTTTATTAGGACCGCTGGTATGGTCTAAACATCACAACATTAGGTGTGAAGACAATGTATGAACATTATAGATGCGGTATTTCATAGAAGAGAACGTCATCAAAGACCTTTAAATTATTTTAATAATATTAGTAACTGGCACGTAATGAAAATCATAGTGATCGTAACTGATTTGTTTGTTTGCTTAAGGAAAGAACTACATACAACCTTTGTAAACACGAAACATAAAATTTGTTGAACTTTCAAGAGATGAAACGACATTTTCTTTCAATAAGCACAAAAGAAAATGATACAACTCGATGTATTTGTCTCACACTTAACTATTAAATGAAAACGGTTGAAAAAAAATTGTTGATTTTTTATTTAAATCAAAATCTATTATGATTGGTTTTCCTTTTGAAATACCTTAACTATTAAAAACAAACTTACAAATTTGTGGTGTTCGAAAAAGCCATGGAAAATAGGTAATTACAACTTGTAATAACTTTAAACAGGAAGGAAGATAAGCTTCACTTGTTATATTTTATAAAAGGTTTCCTATATGGTAACTTTCCATGTTAATTTCGTCGATACACAATGAATGAAGTGATTTCACGGGGTCATCTACCGTAATTAAGTTCGAAAAACAAACAATTTACGTTTCTACGTATCAGCTTTCCTTCTAAAATGACGCCTGTGTGTTCCTTTCATTCTAAGTAATTGCAGACCTTATAATCGCAACTGGCTCTTTTCTCCAGTCTACATCTTCCTAATGAAATATTAATTTTCCTCAAAGAGAACGCCCTATGACAATATTCCATAGTGTAGCTATTTTGGAGCCGCGGTCGCTCAGTGGTAGAGCGCTCACCTTTGGTGCATGGGGTCCCCGATTCGATCCAGGCTCGTGCTATATGGGCTTTGTGGTGAACAAAAACCGCGTGCGTGGGTTTTTCAGGGATCTTTAGTTTCTTCCCACTTTCTTCATTCCGCCAATTCTCCCATTATAATCCATTCGGTCTGACCCAAAGTTGCCTAAAAGTCTTAGATAAAATTTAATTCAATGACTGCAATATAATGTAGTTAAATCAATAGTGGATACGCACCTTTTCATTCCATCCTTCAGCATACACATAGGTAATCTTTAGACTTCTATTAAGTATAAATTGCTTCTGAGCAGTTTGTGAATAAATCAAATAATTTGATACAAATATAAATACACAAAGTAGGTAATGTAACGAAACAACAACACTGGATTTTCTGCTTGTGTGTTTTCGTTTTCGTAATTATTACAAAAATGAACATATCTGTAATACAAATGGTAAACTTATAATGTGAATTGGGTTTCTACGTTCTCTTCTAAAATTTTGCGTGTAATATCAAATGAATCAATCAAATAGTTTGTTAAAATTCTAGGGCAACCGCTTTGGTTTTGCTTTAAATCATCACATAAGGACTAAAAGGTTACATGATTCAATCCATATGATCAAAACTGCTGAACTTTATTTCTAATTTTTTAAAATTATAATACTTATGATTTAAATCATGGATTAAAAAAAAATCACTTTGATTTAAATCAATCAACCTTGATTCAAAACTAACTTTCTTTGGAAGACAAATACGCATTTACAAGGTACAGTACAAACATACTGAGAATCTGCTGTTCACATAACCCTCACTGAACGATCTCTCTTAAAGCATAGACATTTCATTTTCTTAAAGCTAGATATAGCTTATAATACGCCAAAAACGATTAAACTAAAAGAGAATAGCGCTTTAATCTGCGTGGAAAGTTGTGTACTCTGGGTTGCTTGAATAAAATGGACAATATACTAAAGAAAGAAGTAGAAAGTAACTACATAACGTCATAATTGTAAGTAAAATTAAAATTTATTTTATCTGATTTTATATAGAAGATTTAAGTTATTCATTATCTGGGTGTAGAGACTTCCATTTCATTACAACAGAACTAAGGACAGAAATAATTAGATGGAAACTCTTTTCATCCGTAAAATTGTTCAGAAGTTCTACTCTATTTGAGGAATGAAATCGATATTAACGTCTCTAAAATAATTTGCATTTTATGCAACTTTTGCCTCAGGCCGAATGAATGATAGAATTGGTAGACTGAAGAAAATGGGAGGACCCTGATAAACACCCCACATACGGTGTTGGTAACGTAAGAAGTCCTCATAGCACAAGGCGGGATCGAACCGGGGACTCCATCAGAGGTGAGCGCTCTACCACTGAGCCACCGCGGCCCCAAAATCGCTAACGGAAAACAAATTGTATTTCTCTCTTAACGTTCCTGTGGCTCATATCGATGGTAGTTTAAGTACCTTTTTACTTTGATAAACTTGATTTTATATGGGCTAGTCTAGTAACTGTGGACTTCGGCTCGTCACGATTCGCCTTTGGCTGTTCCACACCCATGCCCCTGCCGGGACTCGAATCCGGGACCTTCGAGCTGATGGCCTACCGCCGCAGACTTAGGAATAAGTTCTGATATTTATGCATAATGTTCCCCTTTAGCTACATAGGAATTTATATCTTATGTTTGGTTACATGCAGGCAGGTACTTTCAAGTCTACGATATGTAGACCATTATGTTTAAATTTTAGGGACATTAATCGAACCCTTGGCGCGGGAGTGAATAACACAACAAATAAAGATTAAAGATAATTTCCAAAAATAACACTAAAAAATATAAGAATTCTTTATTACAGATGTGTGGCTTAGACCCTCAGAGAGACCACTCTTCTTTTCATACAACAGTCAAAGTATATTTATCTGCCAACGATTCATTGCTTTCGTCTTTAAAACTTACTCTTGAGCTATAGTTGTATTTATTTACATGCTGAGACTTACATACAAGCGAATTATGTTGTAAATCAGTGCTAAAATTATACATATTCTCTTACAGCAACTACCGAAAAGCAAGAATAAAAATAAAGCTTTACGCTAAGAAATGGTCAAATTCTAAGATTTGGGCGGTTTCTTTTTTCAAACGATACTGCTGAGCATCGTCATGTGTCTTCATGTGAATACTGAGGCTAGCTCCAGAGAAAAACGTTTTACTGCAAAGGTTGCACTTATAGGGCCTTTCTCCAGTATGTGTGCGTTTATGAACTGCTAAAGGCGTGGCCTGGCTGAATGACTTGTTGCACACATTGCATGTATAGGGCTTCTCTCCCGTGTGAGTTCTCGTGTGCTGCACCAAAGCATCTCTGCGGGAAAATGACTTCTTGCAAACTTCGCATGTATATGGCTTTTCACCTGTATGCATGCGGTAATGGAATTTAAAAGCAGAGCTCGTTGCCAGTTTCTGACCACAGATGTCACAAGTGTAGTCTTTCTCTCCAGCATGGCTCCTCAAATGTCGTCTAAGCTGGGTTTTTCTAATGAATGTTTTCCCACATATTTCACACAAAGGAAGTTGGTTATTTGGCGAAGAACGGTTATGAGTTTCCATGTGATACCGAAAACTTGCTGCTTTAACATATACTGCACGACATACGTAACATTCAAAAGAAGTATCACCTTCATGAGCACTAACATGGTCTCTGAAAAACACTGGATCTTTGAATTCTTGTAGGCAAAAGATACACTTGTAATCTGATAACTCAGAATGCTTCTGTCTATGCTTCTCCAGAGAACGTGAACTACGAAATCCTCTACCACACAAAGAACAACAATAGGGGCATGAGGAACGAATTGAGTGTTCAGCATTTTGATGTGACGTGAGAGCACCTGCACTACTAAAATGTTTACCACAAACAAAACAACAGTGCCGATATTTTTCAATGTGCTTTTTCATATGATCCAGAAACGGCTCGTTGTAATTTTGTCCACATACGGCACAAACTTTTGTCATTGTCATTAAATCCCCATCTTCTAATCCTGTTTCTAAAACATGTAGTCCTGGGTTTTCAGCTTCATTAGCTTTCCTAATGTGTTTGCGAAATTTACGTTTACTCATAAAATCACGGTCACAACATCCACACTTATAACCTGACCGCCGTTCTCCTAGTCGTTTAGCTTCTTTTGTGTTTATTTCTCTGTTTCCTCTTTTGCTTTGCAGCCTTTCTTTAGCGTTTTCTTTATGATCTCTTTCTTTACGTTTACACTTCTTTTTGGTCTTTTGCACAGGTAAGCCAAATTTGTAAGACAATCTAGAAAAGAAAAGAAAAAAATAAATAATAATAAGTTACGGTTATGCTTTGATACTCATATAAAATCATACCAAAAGTCATAAGATATCGTGTAGAACCCCTACAGCGAGGCGAACTCGATGTTGCGTTGATCACACGGAAGAGCTACGGAGATATTGGATCATGCCGTCTGGGTAGTTGTCCACAGCTACCTGAAATTTGTAAGAGTAGGATCCTGGGGCAAACGAACTTCTCTACCAGGCTCCCAAATGATCGATTGGGTTCGGGTGGTGCAAACATGGTGGTCATATTGTTAATCGGAACTCATCAACGGGCCTAGCCCATGCCATGTGAAACCGCCTCACATCATTGCAAAACCACAACCACGGTACGTTGTTCACAACTAGGGTCCATTGCTTCATTGGCTACACCCTAATCCTACCAACTGCTTGAAACAATTGGTACCGTGACTCATCAGAACACAGTACATTTTATCCACCAAACCTCCGTGTTCACGAGCCCTCGTGAGATTGTGTTGGCGCGTTAACGGACGATGAGTCGTCGTCCTCCGTATTCCATGGATGCTAAAGAACGCTGTAGTAAACTACATAATATGTGTCTGGTAGCTCCGGGCTTGAATGTGGATATGACATGAGCCAGTATTGCTTGTTTGCTACATAGTTGCCGCTGGTCAGAGTTAATTAACACCCGTAGCCGGCCACTGTACTATCCACAGTGGGTGATAATGCCTTCCATGAGGTACCAAATACACACTAACACCATGTATCAAGGAATATTTAATAACCGTACGGAAAAGCATGTCTCACCCGTCTGGCATCCACTACATTACCCCATTCAAACTTCGATAGTGGAAGTTCCTTTCTCATGATCAGGTTGACTCGTGTTCAGATTCACCACATCACCCTTCTTGGCATTCACTCAATCCACAATGGCGTCACTTCATAATCTACATTTTGCTATCCCATGTTAGTATATATATAACTCACTAACCGTCTCAGTCTCAGTGGACTTCTTGACCGGGCAAATTTGAAGCCCGATATAAGCGATACTATTTTTTTTATTTTGGTGACCCGCCTTCCACCCCTGTCTCTATGCATTCTTTGCACAAAATGGGTCGTACACTGTCAAGGGCGTGCAGCACGAGCAATTGTTCGCTCTTCCCATTTTGGGATAGGCAGTCAATAGGGATTTTCGGATTGCCGGTGTTCCGACAGTCCAAGGAGCTCCTTTGTTCCCTCAGTCTTGACTTCGGGTGGCGCGGGACGGACTTTCTACTAGGCGTACAGAACGTTCTCCTGGTTTTTGTTCCTAATTTTGGAACTTCTCTTGGGGGGGGGATGCACTACCATTATCTCTTATTTGCTATTTTATACCAAAAAAACATTTAACATATCGAACAGCACACACACAAGGACAGCATGACATAGACGTCGAATCAAGATGGCTTCTTTTTCCGCTACGACAAGAAAAAAAGGGGGAAAGAAGCTAGACTGCAACGTAAGTATTACTGTTATTTCCTCACCAAGTTTTTGCTGGGCTGTTCTGTGTTTCTATTCCCAGTTCCCTTCCATCTTTTCTAACGCAGTTCCTCAAGGCATATTCACATCACACACACAACACTTAATAGCTAATATATTTAAAAATGCTTGTGTCCCGGATTCCAGGTCACTCACATTTAGTTAGGTTTTTTTTTCGGTTTCTTGCTTTTATCTCTATTTTATTTGGCCTCCCGTCACCACTAACACACACGCACACCACAACTTGGGCGTCTCTTGCTGCCGGGTTCTTGCAGCAAGGCACCCACCAGGACACTGCTGGTTTAAAGCGATCACACACTCGCTCACTTTTGCTCATATTCACTGATCTTGATTTTATTTAGATTAATTTTATGCACTATTATTGTTTTGTTTTTTTTAATTTTTCCTTTTTCGATAGAGTTATATTATTAGTTTCGGATTGTTCCATCCCGTCTGCTGATAGCGAAGTTCGCGCTCGTCGAACCAGCCGCGCACACGCCTCGCTCGTGAGGTCCGCGTCACGTTTCCCTCCATGCGGTATCAGCTCCCTAACTTGTTTTCTTTCGATTGATCAGCATATGGTCTTCGCCGCGCCCGGCCTTGGTCGGCCCCGGATATAAATTTTCTTCTGTGATACTCTGTTACTTTTTGGGTTATCTCCTGGAGGACAATGGTGTTCTCAGAACTTCTGCGATATCCATATCCTTAAGGAGATTTCTTTGTTCGCCAAACAGGTTTTCTGTTTCTTCGCATTTTAGCATTACGTGTTTAGGGGTAGCGACCGACCAACAGGCGCGACACAGGTTATTCTCGACTATATTCATGTCTTTTAGTTTCTGCCTGAATAAGCCATGTCCCGTGAGGAAGTGTAGCAATCCTCCCGTAATCTCCACGTCGAGCTCCATCCTGCGAGCCAAGTCCGGTATTATACTATAGCTTTCGGGCATTCTTGCCAGAAATGCTGTCATGCATTGGTTAGTATTTCCTGCACATCCTGCTTCTTGTCCACAGGAGCATGTAGTATCCTAGTGAGTTTTTCGTTTTCTTTTTGATCGAATACATAGCACCTAGCTTTTTGACTTGTAGGTTCAATAGCAGGGTTGCAGTAGTCACCTGGAGTGCCTTCACCGGCGTTGTTCTGTATGCTCCTGTGACTATTATCAGAAGCTGCCTTTGAGTACGGTTTATTATTTGACTTTGTCTAACCTCGTCCATCCGGTGGCTCCAGACATTGGCGGCGTATCCGACTAAAGATCTTATGATGACGTCATGGTACAGCTTAACAATTTTGATCGGTATTCTTAGTTCTTTTGTCGCAATGTTTACTAGTTTTTGTGCTATTTTAATTGCTTTGCTTGATATCAGTTCGGTGTGTTTTCTAAAGTTTAACCTTTCGTCAAGTGTTAGTCCTAAATATTTAAAAGTTTGTACTCTCTTAATTGTTTTATTATTGATTTTGATTATAGGTTCTCTGTTAAGATTAAGTTTTCCTTTAAATTGTACGAATTTTGTTTTCTCTGCTGAGACTTATAATTTATTATTACTGCACCATGACGCCATTTCTCTTGTGACTACGTTACATTTCCTTTCTATCTCCAATCTGCTGTTTCCTTTTATTACCACCGCCAGGCGTCCGCAAACCGTACCACCCGTTTTACCTCTTGCAGATCATTAAGCATCTCCAGACATGGCTGGAAGGTCAGATCGCAGAAGATCGGCCCTAGAATCGACCCCTGAAGGCATCCTCTTGTCGGTCTTTTGCCCACAACTCCATCACTACTACTCTTCGATTACAAAAATAGTTTTTAATTACTTTCCAATTTTTGTATGGATCTTTAGATTTTCTCTCTTTCATTAGAGCTGGCCACCACAGGTTGTCGAACGCCCCCGCTATGTCAAAGAATATTTCTATAGTATATTTACATTCATCATTATTAAGTTCAATTTTGTTACAGGGCTCTTTGATGGCGTCTTCAGTAATTTATTTTTCCTAAAACCAAATTGTACGTTGCATTCTTTAATATTTGTCCTTTTATTATTTATCTTCCCTGCGATCACTTTTTCAAATATTTTGCTTACGATGTTTAACAGGCAGATAGGTCTATATGACTTAGGGTTTGTTCTATCCTCGCCTTTCAGAAGTATAACCAGCTTTGTCTTCTTCCACGAGCTGGGGAAGATACCTTGTTCTAAGCATTCGTGAGAAAGCCTTACGAGGTACGGCGTCCAGATATCTTTGTTTTCTTTATAGATTTCGTTCTTTATATCGTCTGGGCCTTTCCATTTTAAAGACTTTTTATAGCTTGTTCATTGAATACATATATATATATATATATATATATTCTATCTCTGATCCTCTCCCACCTGACAAAATCTTAGTTACAGTCGACGTGACATCACTGTATTGATGTCGACGGGAGCCGTATACCAATATTCTCCACACCCATGGCCTCGCTGCCCTTCAACGCTTCCTTGATACACGCCCCAGTCCTCGTAAACCCAACTCACCATTTGTGATTCAGCTAGCCCAGATTATCCTCACCATGAAAAACATAATTTCCTGAAAATCAGAGGCACAGCCATGGACACTCGCATGGCCCCTTCCTACGCCAACCTTTTCATGGGACGCCTCCAGAACCAATACCTCAACTCCACACCTCTCAAACCTTTCACTTGGTTTCGTTATATCGACGATATTTTCTTGATCTGGACCCACGGACAAGAGTTTCTGGAAACATTTCTGCAAAACCTCAACTGCACCTTCCCCGTCAAGTTCACATGGTCCTTCTCGAGGGAACACCTTTTCTTGATGTGGATGTCTGGCTCAAGAACAATCGACTTGAGACAGGCGTTCACATCAAACCTACCAGCAGTATCTCAATTTCAACAGCTCCCATCCATACCATACGCTCTTGCTCTCCGGGGCTCCCGCATCTGTTCTTCTGATGACCTGCTCCAAAACTATTTCAGGACCCTATCTTCAGCTCTCACTGACCGTGGATATCCCAAACACCTC
Organism: Lepisma saccharinum; assembly: GCA_022664845.1. Classification (NCBI taxonomy): domain Eukaryota; kingdom Metazoa; phylum Arthropoda; class Insecta; order Zygentoma; family Lepismatidae; genus Lepisma; species Lepisma saccharinum. The sequence goes on from JAGDQP010005277.1 coordinate 46,959, forward strand.
ATCCGTAAACAACTGGACCGTAAATCATGCCAACTCCAACCGACCTCCCCGCGTAGCTCCCTCCACTCCCAATCTTCTCACCTAGTACCATTCCAGACTTCAGGCCTTCCAAAAGCTCCTCAAACTGGAACACCCCACACTCACTGCGTCACCTGAAACTGAAGGAGTCTTCCCGTCGTGCCCCAAAATTGTCTACTTTAGACTTTCGGATCTCAACAAGATTCTCACCAGAACTGGACCAATCCTGCTCCCTCCCCCAAACCTGGCAAGTGCAATAGACTCCGCTGCAGAACCTGTCCTACTTTTGATCTCAGTCTTTTCTTCGTACATCCTGTCACTCACAAGACGTACTCTTTCCTACACTCCGGCAGTTGCATGTCTTCCAACCTCGTTTATCTCCTACTTTGTAACCTATGCTTCGCCTTCTACGTTGGCGAAACCCAAACTCCTCTAACATTCCGCATCAACAACCGTCGCTACTCCTCCAAATCTCAACTTCCGCACCTCCCCATACCTCAACACACTTCTTATCACGGCTGCACCTTTGACGAAACCTTTCGAGTCAGAATCTTGAACTCTGACTCACCTGCCATAGTAAGAAAGAGATGGGAGCTCTATCCTTTCCGCAACCCATGAACCCGGCCTCAACTCCCTGCAGCGCAGTGTCGTCGTCGTCTTCTTTGCTCCGTCCCTGTTGCACTTTTATTCTATTTTTCCCAAGTTTTTTGTTCTCTCCTTCTTCTTTATGATTTCCCCCTCCCCTCTGATTGCGCACCCTTTATTTCTTCAGGAAGCCCCTTCCTTACCTGCTCCCAGTAACCTTCGCACTTTCTTTTCCATTTGGTGTTTTCTCCGTCCCATCTAGTGATTTTCCTGCCTCCATAACGTGGCCACACTGTCATCCTGCATTCTGTTGACAATATGGCGTTTCTTTAACACCAGTCCCGCACCTGTCCATTTTATCTACTACCAGTTGCAAACGCAACTGCGAAACGTACTACTTTTCTATTGTGTTTGTGATGTTATTGTACAGCTGTCTGAAAATCTACCATGTAAATATCCTCTTTTCTACCTATTTTACCATGGTGCATTTCAGCGAAAAGTGGACAGTCACGAAAAAATATAACTTATTTTTGGATTTAAGTGATATTATGTTTTAAACGCACAAGTATCTAATATCACAAACATGTTGCTGACAGCCCTGAGTTACGTAATCCGTTTGTCATGTTGTTTGTTTAACACATCTCGAGAGTTAGATTGTTGTAGTACATTGTTTCACCGTATTTACGCTGGATAGAAATAAGGGAACTGGATAGATAGAAAGAGAGGTAATGAAGTATTAGGAGAGAAGAATGTTGTAAAATATAGGACAAACACAGAAGAGAAAATAATATCATAAATCAATAAGTATTATAGAGCAAAAAATATAAAATACTCTTTAAATTTACAAAACTTTTTTTCAAACAACGTTAGCGGTGAGACGATCTATTGGTTTTAGTTCAATGTTTACATTCTCAAAAGATCTAGCACACAACAGTGTTACATACAACAGGCAATGACTGAAAAGAGTTTCAGGCAATAGTGAAGTGCTTACAATATTGAAGGTGAGGGTTAGCTCTGGCGTCTTACTTATTGTTATACAGAATGCAACTTGAATTGTAAACTGTATTGTTTTGTAAGAAAATGGAGAAGTATAGTCAGATGGCGATAAATGAAAGCGAGCAAGAAGTACTCTTTAGTCAACATTAACCTCAGTTGTAATTTGTAGATCTAAGACGTTATCACATATTTTGTGAAGATTTAATCTTATGCCATTATGTAAGCCTTGTTCTTCGTTAAGTTCCTCGAAAACATCTCCATAGATCCTCCTTCTTTAAGTTCTAGAATATATGGTGATAAGCCGCTCGTGTCTAAACTGTCCAAAAGTTCAGCGGGTATTATAGAATTTCAGTTTCATCTTCAGTAACTAAAGAATTTACCCTGAAGTACGATTTTGATCCTCCAGGAGGCCGATCAAAACTTTTGAATTTAGCGTGTTAAACTACTGGCCCAGAGAAACCGGAAATAGCTCAGACGATGTAATATCCTTTCCGTATGTGTCAGTGATGATATTAGTTTCTGAGAAGATACAGGCTGGCAAACCAATAGAATATGACTTCCTAGAATACAATGACGGATACCAATCTTTTTTGGATCCATGAAATTAATCAATGAAAGTTCTTCTGGGTTAGCTCCCACATTTTTACCTACTAATGGAGAAAAGATTTTGAAACTATTTTAAATATGGATAAGCAAAGGAAACTTGACGTTCCTTGAAAACGGTCAGAAAATATTTTTGCAAGATTCAGCATCGAACCGAGTATCTTTGGCACCGAAATCCAAAACGTTACCGAATACACAACGGAACCAGTTGAAACAGACCGTGGTCCGAGCGCTCTTTATACGATAGTTCAAGAAAGGATTAACAGAGTGCACTCGACTATTGTGTGCGCTTTTCCGCAAGAACATCTAGAAGGAGAGGGATGCGAATGGTTCGCTACATACCTAGGTATTTATGACCTTAAAGCACGTAAGGTCCAGGCCGGTTTAGAGAAGAAAAGGGAAGCGGGAAGGTGTCGGCCAGGGCCTAATTTGAAAGTACCTTCCGGAATTAGCCTGGTCTAACAGGAAAACCCCTAGAGAAATCTCAGTCAGAATAGTCGGCTGCTGAAACTCTACCCAAGCACTCCCGAATGCTAAGCCAAGGCCTCGGGCTCGAGAGCCACGGCCGCTTGATAACATATTTGTGTGTAAATACGAAAATTAAAAAATAAACATCCATGAAAATCGGTCCAGTGAAAGCCGCTGGGCGACTGGACAAAGCTTTAACGAAACTATTTTAAAAAATATTTTAATGTTTTCAAATATTTTCCGAAATTTTTTTGGATTTTTCAAAAAATTTGTTTTTGAAAATGTTTCTCAAAAGTCGACATTTTTAAATATATTTCTTTTAAAAAATGAAAATATTGTGTTTTTGAATATGTTTCCTAAAATACGGCATTCATTAATTTTTTTAAAATTTAGTTTTGAAAATTATCGCGAAAATTCATAGCAAGAGGGCCTGCGGCCCGTTTGGTTATCTTAATAAATCTTTATAATACTTTTTAATTTTCCAACACTCCATGAAAAACCTTCCATCATTGAAGCACAGAAGCGTCCAGGATTTTCTTCAATCACGGCAGGCACGGGATGGCACCGTCATTATAGCCCCTGCCCGACATCTTCCAACACCCCCCCCCCCGTATGCCGGCCTGAGCCTTGAATGCCTAAAGACTGTAAATAAAGATCAAATTCAAAAATTAAGACAGCAGTGTAAGATTTCATTTTACTTTTCACAGGGACCTTTATAATATTTCACTTTTCTCCCTAGTGCGTTGATGGCCCATCCCATTATTTTACAGATGAAAATATATCTAATGATCTTTCAGAGAAAAAAATACTGTAATCCTAAAGCTAAAGTACCCGCCCGTTGGTGCGGAGTGAAGAAAATATGTTGGAAACATTCATTGGGACAGTTACCAATACTCGCTTACACGTAGTGGGCTGCGTGCTTAACTTGATGAGTTTTGGGGCCTGCCCCCCTTTATCGTAACCATAATCTCTGGGTCTCTGCGCTTCCATGGAGCAATTATGCTGTATCTGTTACAACCACCACCACCACCACCATCACTACTACTACTACTACTAATACTCCTATTCCTACAACAACAACAACTACTACTACTACCACTACAACAACTACTACTACTACCACCACTACTACTACTGCTACTACCACTAATACTCTTGCCAGATACTACTATAATGATTTAAAACACTGAACGTACATATTTTTATTTACAGCAATCCACATTTAAATTTAAAAATTTATTGCCCGCCCACTGGTGCGGGGTGAATAAAATATGTTGGCAAGTCATTGGGATGTGACCAATACTCGATATATCGTGGCGAGTTGCGCCCCTAACTTCGGTAGTTTTGGAACCTGCGTCCTTTTTATCGTAACCAGACTCTCCGAGGGACTGCGCATCCATGATAAAGATTTGCTCCCATGTCGTTCGGGGCTTGCGACCCCATAGAGGAATTTTGATACATTTATTGTAGTCTACTCGTGATGGTACACCTTCACACCAAATTTCGTTTCCCTAGTTTCAGTGGTTTGGAAAATTATTTTTTCGGCGGACATTATTGGATTAAGACGGCGACTTTTCTTTAAACATTTTCTTATATTATCGTGACCTACTCGTGCTGGTACATCTTAATACCAAATTTCGTTTCTTTAGTTTTGGTGGTTTGGAAAATGCCTTTTGGCGGCTATTTTGTATTAAGATGGGCGACGTTTAACGTTTTCTTATATTATCGTGACCCACTCTTGATAATACACCTTCATACCAAATTTCGTTTCTCTAGTTTCAGTGGTTTCGAAAAGGCCTTTCTGAGCGGCCATTTTGGATTAACACTTCTTCTTCAGTTGAGAATTGGCGGAGAGGAATGCAATTTATTGATGGCTCATCTACGTGTTAATCCAGATATTTTAAAAAGAATTATCAAAATCGGTCCAGTAGAACGGACAAAGTTTGTGAAAAAAATGATAAATATTCCCCATAAGGAATACATAGGGGAGAACACTCAAACACTTCTCCTTCAGTTGAGAATTGACAGAAAGGAATGCGGTTTCGTGATGCCTCATTTATATGTTAAGCGGGACATTTAAAAAAATAAATTAACAAACTTGGTACAGTAGAACGACCGGACGGAGTGTACAAAGGGAGAACACTCAAACGCTTCCCCTGCATTTCAGACGTGACGGAGAGCTATGCGGTTTCTTGACTCTTAATTTACGTGTTAAGCTGAATATTTAAAAAAAAGAATGAGCAAAATCGGTCCAGTAGAACAGTAAGGCGGACTGGCCAAATTTTGTGAGAAATATGATAAATATTCCCCCATAAGGAATACGTAGGGGAGAACACTCAAACATTTCTCCCTCAGTTCAAGCTTGACAGAGAGGAATGCGGTTTCTTGATGGCTCATCTACGTGTGAAGCCGGATATTTTATAAAAAGATTGATCAAAATCGATTCAGTGTAAAGGACGGATGGACTGGCCAAAGATTTAGCAAAGTTTTTTAATATATAGATGATGATTAAAATCGGTCCAGTAGAACGGCAGGACGGTCTGTACAAAAGGAGAACACTCAAACGATTCCCCAGCATTTCAGACGTGACGGAAAGCTATGTGGTTTCTTGATGATTAATTTACGTGTTAAGCTGGATATTTCTTTTTTTTTTTTTAAAGAATGATCAAAATCGGTGCAGTAGAACGCCTGGATGGACTGTACGAAGGGAAAACACTCAAACGCTTCTCCTTCAGTTCAGACTTGACGAAGAGCTATGCGGTTTCTTGACGTTTAATTTACGTGTTAAGATGGATAATTTTAAAAAAAATGATCAAAATCGGTCCAGTGGAACGGCCGGTCGGGCTGTACAAAGGGGGAACACTCAAACACTTCTCCCTCAGTTCGAACTTGACTGAGAAGTATGCGGTTTCTTGATGGCTCATCTACGTGTTAAGCCGGATATTTTAAAAAAAGATTGATCAAAATCGATTCAGTGTAAAGGCCGGACGGACTGGCCAAAGATTTAGCAAAGTTTTTTAATATATAGATTAGCATATAACTTTCAGATAATTAGCAGGATCGAATGGATTTCTATATGTTCTATTGTAAGCTCTTGTTATTCTTGATTTTATTTTGTAGCTCTCTTCTCATCACGCCAATCTGCAAACATCAATTAAACAGCTTTTCCATGTTATTAGATTTCTTTGTCCAGGTCTTCTGGAAATTAATTTTTAAGCATTAATTATAAACGTGAGTCCTGTATTAATCTGTTGTATTATAAGATGCTGATAAGATTTGTATTCAAGTAATGTATGTTATAATAGACACTATGGCAAAAAAAAAAAAAAAACCTCGCTTAGGTAAAATATTTATATACTATGTTTTTATGTGGAAACTTCGGAAAACGGCAAAATAAACAGCATAAATTACAAACAAATGAAGAGAAATGCAGCAACAAAGAAAAAATGCCAGAGACCACAAACGAAGGTTGAATCGGGCTGCATCAAGACACGAACAAGCATATACAAGCAACGGACGAGAAGGGCGAATGAATTCATGTAGATCCATCTCCATCACAATAATATACTTAGAAGTGTAGAGAAGACTCCCCAAAATCACCAAGAAGAAAAGTGCACAGAATTCGAACCCCCTCTTCACCTGTAAAAGAGCTACCATTCCCTAAGCAAGAAGAAATAACAGAGAAAAATAATTTTACAGCTATGATATAACTTTCCGACAATCCTACGCTACATACCAGAGTAAAAAAATGGCAATAACTATGCGATGCCGAAAAGGATACTAAAATAAATGGATGAAGTGAATAAAAACGAGTAAATGCTTGTACTTGCCTATTTTTAAGTAAATACTTGGGATTAAGTGAAGAAAAAGAGTGTATTCTTTCCGTCAGGAGTAATGGCTAGTGGTTTGAAAGTAAATGCTTCTGTGGTAAGTAAATACTCGGAACTTAGAAGCATTTACTTAAATAAGAATAAATAAAAATATCTTGCAAGTAAACTTTCAATTGACGCAAGAAAAAGTAAAAGCAATCTTTTATATACCTCAGGCGACAGAATACTTTACTCGCGAGTACATACTTTCCAGTATTGTTTTTTTATTATTCACTTCACCCAGTTGTAGAAGTATTTGTATTTTCAAGAAAGGGCATCCACATTTTCAGAGTATAAAAACAACGTTTGCTGCTCTCTAACTAGATACATATATCCGATGATGCAGATCCAAGCAACTGCTCCTGTCGGTTTACAAAATGAAATTGGAGCCACGTCGAAAACTATGACATCGCATTTAGTATTCATTAGTATATCTTTGTGTACCGGAGTCCCAAGTTAGTGTTAGGCGAATGTTACATTCATGCAGATATTAAGTATAACTTATAGTTTGTTGATCAATTTGTTCGGGATACCACATCTGAAGAGATCATCGAATCCTACCAATGAATCAACGACAATAGGAAAGTTCTCACAAAAATGAGTTTGCTTGATATATTTGAGGAATTGTAAGGAAGTGTAATGTATTATGGCTAAAACACAACTTCACATAGTCAACATTCGTCAGCCTCTCTCTGGATCTAAAAGGAGTTATGTTATTCCGAGTAATGACTTAAAGCATGATGAAATTTCTGTACTGTTGTTCAATGAAGCTATCTGGAGAGTATGTGTATATATGAGGACTTGAGGAGCCCAGAAATCAAGGGATCCAAGTGACAATGACGAATAAAAAGAAGTTCGAGGTAATCTTTTATATATAACCCGAAATATATGAGACAAAAAATTGTCGTATTTTGTACATGGAAACATTTAGGTCCAAGGTTTCTTTGTACAAAACATGACAGTTTTGTGTTACACATATTTAGGGTTATATATAAAAGATTACCTCCAACTTCTTTTTATTCGTCATTGTCACTTGGATTCCTTGACTTCTGGGCTCCTCATATTGTAGAAAGATCAGCACAAATATAAAGTCCTACATGCTGCTACACTTTGATGATAGGTTAGAATATCAGCTGAACAAAGTTAAATTAACTTTGTTTACGAAGATTCGCATGGCAAAGTATCATATATGGTGTTGGGGGAGAGAAGATTGTGGAAAGGGCAGTATGGAGTCTTATCTTGCAACGAAAAATTTTAGTCAATAAGGCAGGGAAATTTTTTAACATTGCAAAGAATAATGCTGATGGTAAGCTATACAGTGTGTCTCAGAAGTAATGGCGCAAACTTCGGGAGATGATTATTCATATCAAATCAAGGAAATAGTTCCTGTGAAGAAATATCGAGGCATGAGTAGTTTCAAAGTTATAGGAGCTCGAAGTTAAGACGGCATCGTCACCAATGACATCATAGCTCGACACAATGATGTAAAATCACAATTGTAGTAGTAATCAGTGCAAGTATTTAAGCTATATTTATGATTTGAAGATGCAGCTTGAAGAGAATTTCTATGCCCTTTTAAATCATTTATTTCCTTGACAATAAAATTCTTACACCTGTCTATGGCACTCCCTCAATCATAAACATTGCTTACATGGATACTTCGATTGTGATTTCGTAAATCAATACCGCTTACGTCATCATGTGTCGAGATATGATGTCATGACGATGCCGTCGTAACTTTGAGAGGCTGTAGATCCAAACTTATGTATGTCTCGATATATCTTCAAAGGTTTTTTTCTTGTGAATATGTAAATAATGACCTCCAGAGGATTGCGCTATTATTTCACGGACAATAGCACTACTAACTTCTGTTAATTTCACTGTACTTTTAATATTTATATTTGTTATTTTGTTTCACAAGTGAAATCCATTTGCTATGTGCACCTGGACAAAACTGTTAGGTCCGTTACGGGCTTTTAAATAAATTACTACAGGAAAACGATCTGAGTACTTTGAAAACTTTATAGTATTAAAGAAGAACATACCATACAATATAGATACTAGAATAAAAATTGTAGGACTTAAAACGTTATTACTTTCACAGAAAATAAAAGTTTCCTTACGTACTGAAAAAAATCATGTCCATGTTACGTCCGTTACGCTGGAATGCAAAATATATATATTTATAAACGTAATTTCAATATTTGCCAAACAGCTATAGCATAGTCGGCAGAGCTTTGGTTTCGCATTCGGAAGGTTGTGAGTTCGCACCCTGTGTATACTTATCCTGAATGAGGTTTTCCCTGGTTTCCCTCAGCTGTACCAGGCAAATGTTGGGATGGTACCTTGAAGGTCAGGGTCGAATGCTTACGTTTGTTGTTAAAAAGTTCTCAATGTAAAATAAATTGAGTTGTATGTAGAGTTTGTAAAATGAATAAATACATTAAAAAATATCTGTATGAATATTCTCAGCCACCGTGACCTAGTGGTTACGGCAGCGGACTTCCGATCGGTACGCAAGTCCTGCTGCAGACCATCCTGAGCTTTTCCTGGGTTATTATTCTCTGTTCCCGAATGCCGAGATGGTACCTACATTAACGCCTTAGCTTCTACTTTTTTCGGATCAGTGCTGGCTGAGAGGCGTCATCCATCAGACATGTCCATTCCACATAACATACATCTACAATCGGTAATTGTGTGGGAAGAAACAAGATTGCTGCATGGTCAACATCAATCATTATACTTCACCTTGATTTGGGAATTTTTGACGATTATGAAACCCACCCAAGTTATCACTCAGCTCCGCTGATCTAGATGATAAGAACATAGTATATTTCACTGTTACGATTTTTTCAGAAGAAATTACGCACTGAAGGTTTCACTGAATGATTGAACAACAAAGGAGATGAAATGCCTCAAACTTATTAACAATGTTATGATAAAGAAAGCATTCGCTACAAAAGTACAGGCGGAGGATGAGACCAAAAGGGGAAGAATGAATTTACCCTGAAGGCCCTGTAGAGCATTTCTCATAGTGGTGATACAGAAAGTGTCGGTTAGAAGTTCGAAATCAGTATATCATACCGACTGGAAGGATAATATAATATTAAATTTATGAAAAGAGAAGTTAACAAAGAAGAAAAGTATCTTTAGCTGTATTTATAAAATATATCCAGATAAACTATGAAACACGAAATAAAACTAAACTTATGCTGACCACATCGCGCTCATCACAGTAATTTCCTTTACTAAACGATTTGCCACCACTGAAGCCGTTAGTTAATCTCCAAGAGTTTTAGTTTAGACATTTTGTGATAAATGTCCCACTATCTCACAGAAAAACAATCAAGCAACTGAATTATATAAAACTTTGTAAACTTTATTTTGTATGGGTCATTTTTAGTAACTTTGACTTCAGCCCGTCATGATAAACAATGCAATGCTATTTAAAATTCACATCCATGCCCCAGCCGGGATTCGAACCCGGGACCTTCGAGTCGCTCGCTGACTTAGCGCTCCAATTCACACGGCTACCAGGTCGGCGAAATTATTCAAAGTAATACATCTAAGTACGTCAAACAAAAATAGGTACATGTGTAAATAATTCAAAATTTATGTACATCAGACTATACTACTAAGCACAATAAGTTAGAGTTTCCTACTGTTTTCATCGAAAAGTACAAACTATTGTACTTTTCTTACGTTAATTACATATCGAGGGTTAGACGTAGATACCTCGTACCTACAATTTGTCACCGGAAGTAGTTGTCTTTTTATTGAAAGGAGAAAAATTGGCGGACCTTCCAGCTGAAACTTCGTAACAAATAAACAGAGGTAAACTGGACGTTTACTTTTCACTAAGCTTCAACTAAAAAGTTCGCCAATTTTTCTCCCTTCAATAAAAAGACAACTACTATTTTAGGTGACAAAAATTGTAGATATGAGGCATCAACGGCTAACCCTCTAAAACACCCTGCCAATTTTGAATTTAACGACAAAGACAAAAGTAAAAAAAAAAAAGCGCTGCTGTTGTTAAACTTGAACTTCCACCGTCACATGTCCAGTATTTCATTCTACATCTTAACCATATGAAATAGTGCTTTTGTCCAAAAATATGAAAGAGAAACCTAGAAAGATGTTAATTAACTCTCAGGAAATCTGAGGTTAAGCAGAAACAATACAAGGCTCACATCTATTATCACTTAAAAGAGTATATTCTAACATCACTGTTTAACGCATAACAGAAACTTTAGAAGTTCACTACGTCCCCTATGGTCAAATACATGGTGTCAAACTAATTTTGTGACTTGAAATTCCCTGAGTTTTCCAAGATTATTTTTTCCAAATTACCTGAATTCTTAGTATAGTGGAACATGTAACTAATACCCAATGACATATTTTTAATCGCACCACCATCCTGTCTAAACATATTGTACATTAGAGGTATTTCCCAATTGCAAAATAAAATAAAAAAATTCTTTAAAATATGTTTTGAAAAAATCCGGTCAGCAGTGGAAATCGAACCCACGACCTCCGCCTTTCCTGGGCAATGCTCTTACCAACTTTGAACAGATCCACCTCTTAATTTTCCCTGAGTTTCACTCGTAAGTTATAGATTTCCCTGAGATTTTCAGATTTAGAAAATTCCCTGACTATTGCAGGTTTTTCAGGCTGGTAGACACCCTGCAAATAGAACGCAGTAGTAGAAAATGGAAATTTCTGCAGGTAACATTACACTTGAAATACGAATCATTTCTTCAGTTTAGAAGTAGATTCAGAACACTACTTCTGACTGCAAAAAATACCAGTAACTCGAAAACTGTTGAAGGTAGAGAATTGATAAAAGAAATGTAATATAATAAAGCACATGCAGAACTAATATAATGCATTTGAGAAAAAATGGCGTATAGGGAATAGGTAAAAGAGGGGTCAAGTTGAAAACTTCAAATACAGAGAATCAGGTTTAGTTTTTTGGAACTAATGCTTAAGTTCTTGACAGAAGGTGAGTGATAATTCTTGCTGTCTATTGAGATAATATTTAGCTGGACTTCGTCTATTGTATTCATGATTATATATTCTCTTATTTCCACAACGTTTCGCCAGATCTCCTCTTCTCTCGTCTTCCGATGTACAGCCTCAGGAAAAGTCTGAAAACACCGTGGTAAGTGAAAGGAGTGAGATCTAATGTTGGATATCGAAAATGAGGGTGGGTCTACCTGACCTGGAGGATGGCAACATGGTGATTAACTTGGATTTAGGTCGAGAATTTTAGATACAAGACGGTCGTGACATCGTTTCATGCTAGCTCGTTCACAGAAATTCAAATATGGATCATTTTTACATACGATTATTTGTTTACAAGATAGGGATCCTGAAAGCCCATCAGGTAGGTAAAACCCCAACCACATTACCGTCATTCAATATTTGGTCTCACTGGTTCCACCCATTTTCGACTTATCAGAACATTTCCAAACTTTGGACTCACGATCTAGTTTGTGAATTTTTGCAGCTGGCTGCTGCGGATTCGAACTTGGAACCTTAGTGTTTGCTATATTGTGCTCAGTGAGAAGTTAGTTATATAGAAGATAAGGACAATTTTATTTTCTTCTAATTCATCATCATCAACAACAAAAATGTTCGATAGGTCAAAAGAATGTACCAGTATACGTAAGCAACGATAATTTCAGATAAAGATACAGAAGTATCGCACTTTAGTTCCATTAATTGCTACATTATTAAGAGCATTATATGATCATTAATAAGGACACCGCTGTACTTTTAATAGCCTTCCTATATCCAAAGCGGTTTGTAACTTTTCCATTGCAATTTCTTTAGTCTGAAACTTTCGAATCCAATTCACAGAACGTTGATAACTGTACGCAAGTATTAGGAGAAAGCAGAGTCTACCATACTTGCGCGGAAAAGCGATGTAAGAAGAAGCTGTCAGAGGTTCTTGAAATAGCTATATTCGCGATGCAACTGTGTGACTAGAAAGTGATGGGAGTCGGAAATTACGAATTCAGTTGTGGTTTAGGAATCATTAAACCATGCGAGTTACTTCGTTCCAGAATCTAGTTCAATTAGATTAATGTAACCTATCCCATTAGCCCATCACTCGTCTGTTTACCTGATGTCGCAATACCACAAAGAACTCTGCTATCATCCGTAGCAAATAAGTTACGTTGAAGTCTCTCATTATGTTTAGCAGTTGTGTTTGTGTTACCTAAGATCATGAATGGTAGATCACGAGAAGATATTTGAGAGGGAGCATACTGTCATATAATCTCCCATAATTTGTGGAGAAAAAGTTATTTTAAATTGAATCAGACGTCGCTTGACCTCGAATTATTAAACCGTTTATGATGACGGAACATAACTGAAAAATCGAAAATGAACATTAAATTATTAAGAGCTGCAATAGTTTTATTGTTGTATCGGAACTTCCTCAAACTGTACTGATGGGTAAAAAGCTTGATACGCACTGCAATTGATCAAATTTGTCGTTATAAACGAGTTACTATTGAATTTCGTTGTACAGATGACCTGTAAGAGCACTGAATTAGATAGCTAACATAGTATACAGAAAGATAAAATAAACTGCTGGAAAGGAATGTTCTCTTTATGCGTGAACGTCTACCTACGTGAAATTGTTTCCATTTCTATCTGTTACTGCTGAGCATTGAATCTGCCTTCATGAACAAGATGACACCTCCTACACAGGAACAATTTATTGTAACAATGTAGCAAATGTGTATGTTTACCAGTATCGAAATTAATAATTTTGGTTAACAATGAAAAGTTTTATGCCAGAAAATGGTCAAAGTTCTCGGATTGGTCTGCTTTGTTTCGCATAGAGCATCTCCGAGCCCCATCGTGAGTCTTCATATGAATAGTGACGCTACCTGCACACAAGAAAGTTTTGCTGCAAATACTACAAGTATAGGGCCTTTCCCCAGTGTGAGAACGTTTATGAATGGCTAACGTTGACTTCTGAGTGAAAGACTTCCCGCAAACTTCGCATGAGAAGGGTCTCTCTCCCGTGTGGGTTCTCGTGTGTTGAACGAGGAAGTCTCTGCGGGAAAAAGATTTCTTACACTCTTCGCAAGTATATGGCTTTTCACCTGTATGAATACGATAATGGAATGTCAATGCTGCATTAGTTGCCAGTTTCCGACCACAGATATCGCAATCATACATCTTCTCCCCAGTGTGACTCCTTACATGCCGTTTCAGCTGGTTTTTTATACGGAATGATTTACCACAAACTTCACACAAATGACGCTTCCTGTTTAGTGAAGGTTCATGTTTCTCCATGTGGAACTTAAAACTTCCCCATCTAAGGTGTATTGTGTGACATACGTAACACTCAAAGGGAGCATCATTTTCGTGGGAATTAATATGGTCACTGAAAAGTACTGGATCTTTGAATTCTTCTCTACATAACACACATTTGAAATCAGACAACTCAGAATGCTTTTGTCTATGGTTTTCAAGAGAACGTGAACTACGGAACCCCCTACCACACAGAGAACAAAAATAAGGACATGACGAACGGATTGAGTGTTCAACATTTTCATGCGATGTTAGAGCACCCGCACTACCAAAACGTTTACCACAAACGAAACAACAGTGTCGATATCTTTCAATGTGATTTTTCATATGATCTACAAATGACTCATTATAACTTTTCCCACATATAGCACAAACATCTGTTCCTAAATCCCCATCTTCTAAACCAGTTTCAAAAACATGTAGTCCTGGGTTCTCAGCTTCATTAGATTTTTTAATGTGCTTGCGCAGCTTACGTTTACTCACGAAAACATGGTCACAACATCCACACTTATAGCCTAACTTGTCCTTACGAATAATTTGATTAGCCTTTCTTGTGTCCATTTTCCCAACATTTCCTCCTTTGTTTCGTAGCCCTTTTTTGGTCTTTTCTGTATGCTTCTTTTTGCTCATTTTAAATGTTTGGCCAATTTTGTGAGATAACCTAGAAGAGAGCAGAAGAAAACTTAAATCCTATCATAATATGGGCCATATACTAAACATCGTTAAGAAACCAGCTATAAATAGAACCCAGCTAGCTCAAATAGCAAGAATATGGCTCAACTCGGACTGAAATGTTTGAAAAAGTGCTGAGATGGAAAGGAGGAAAGTGAAGCGAAAACGATGAGAAATTACTCGACAGAATTTCCATATAATTGGGCAGGACGTGTATTGACTTTTCCCGACTTTCCACAATGATATTCAGAAATTTCCAGCACTCTTAAATGATTTTTCTCATTTAATAGCTGCTCAAAATAAAAGTACATATGTCCAAGTTAACATTTAAATCTATGAATATAGAACAAGAACAAAATATTACTTCATTCCTATTATAACTGAGCTCAAGTCATTATACGGCAAGGTACACCGAAACTTCAAATATAGCCGAAAATAACACATCGGAAATTAAATATGATACCAGAAATCTATAATCTGGAGCTATTCGTGGGATTTCGATTATTTAAGAACTCTTCCGCTGAAAATACAAAAGTCGTATGAGATAAATGTCGAACGATCTTGTTAAGTTCAAGAACGGAATTATGAAACTTCTTGAACTACTTTAACAACGTCGTGATGCAAGTAAAAAGCACAGAAAGGTAGTATTAAGACTTCGAAAACAATGACGGAAATCAACAATTTCAGATGGATTTCCTTAATATAAAACAATTTTTTCAGAAGGGAAATTCGAAACTTATGGCTCCAGCTGTAAGAATCACCACTTCTTTCAATCATATGTGATCAAATTTGTCATTGCATATGAAGGTTAAAAAATAATGTTAAGATGAGCACAAAATCCTTTCTCTATTTGACATTTTAATTTTTTCATGAAGTTCCCTGATTTTTCAGTTTAGCGGAAAACTTGCAAAGGTTAAAGGTAGAACTGATTTCGCTTAGGAAGCCATAAATCAGCATCTGGTTTGATACTAACACAAAATTAACGGTGGTTGGTCGTTTTAATACTTAACAGTCAGCTTGCTTTTCCAACGTATGGTAGAAAAGATCGCGAAGTCTGCAAAACACTATGTATAGAACATTGGAAATGTAATCGGTTCTTTATAATGTAATAAGTGCTCATCAGTATTAACGATCCATATGGATGGATTGTAATTGATACAAACTAGATGAAATATATGACCCACCGTAATTACTTCGCCAACTGTCCATTCCAACTACCGATGGGAACCTTGCTATACAGGGTTCCATTTTTCTGTTTACAGTAGTGCATTTAGATATTTTCCGTTTTTTGTATAACAGTTTCCAGGGAGAAAAACTTAACCGTGTCGATATGATCCCAAAACTTAAATCTTTTAATTCAGTTGAGATGTTTTACTATATACGAGTTCAACTGGTACGTAAAACAAAAATAATCTCTCACTCAGCACAAACGCTAAACTATTCTGCATCGTGTGACTTCATTCTCGACAGAGAAGTGCCAAATTACTTAGGCTTTCTGATTGTTGTGCGGTGAGATTGGTCTTCAGTTTTCTGCGGGAGGAAATGATCTTTCTGGTGAAGTTAGCAGTCATTTTAAATAGAATAACTGTTTTTACTATACCAGAATGAGAAAATGCACTGCATTGTCTACCCGTGAATTTACTGCGACAAATCAAGGAAAGATCCCTCAAGCAAAAGACATGACATGTTCACACAGGTGTACGCACTCATTCACAAAAACAGGTTCTAAATCTCCACTTAATCTAAAATCTTGGCTTACTACAGTGCTTGATATGACACTATTTTTCGAAACGCAAGATGGGTACGGATACGCTACTGTTTCCTTATGGATACGAGTTTCTGTGTTTGTTTTAAAAAAGAGGAAGAAAACGATATTCACTTTTAGTTACTTTTTTCTTTGATTTAACACGATGATGAACAATGCATAAGGCGTACACGAAAAGGCAGCCTAACTTTAATTTGTGCAGTGCTGCATGCAGGATTGTTCTATTACGCGTAAAATACGTAGAGTATGTAAAAACTAAAAATTAAAGAAACAGTGGTGTTTGCAATGATTGCTGTTATACAGGTTCTAACTTCGGGAGGTCATTATTTACATCAAAACAAGAAAAAAGTTCCTTTGAAAATATTCCGAAATTTGCTTAGTTTCGAAGTTATAAACGCTCAAAGTTACGACAGCATCGTCACAAATAATGTCATATCTCGACAAGTAATGACGTAATCGGGGTCGGGCTATAAATGGATCATATTGGCTACTTAGTTCACATGGTAAAGATATTTACATCGTGTACGGAATTAAATGGAAGATCTATTGTGAAAGACCCGATCGCTGCGACCTTCTCAACACTTCTTTCCAGTATTCCTTTGGTCTTTTTGTTCACTTAAATTTTTGTCAATATGGCCTAATTCTTTCTTTGTTTCATCACCAACATATCTGTCATGTGCTTTGCTGATCTTTCTGCGGTGACTGGCTTCTTTTAAACAATCGCTAAAGCCTTCGGAAAACTGCTTCTTCCACGCTACAAGGATAATAGAACAATGAGGAAGTGAACTAAGATCTCTTAGAACCTTTCTTTCATTCATGATACTTCTCTGAAACAGATTCTTTCAGAGCTTTCAAATGATGTGTTATTGACCCAAATTGCCATTTAAGAAAATTGAAGGTTTTGCCACTAGGCCGCAGGGAATGGGGCAGCACGCTAAAATTTGTCATAATATTTCGTCCCTCTCAAAACTAAAATTGAAATACGTCGGGATTTTTTTAAACAATCTAATACGAGGGGTGGAAACTTTCCGTTGCACCACCCTGTATATATAATTCACACCCATATTCAATCTACTAGTGGATGAGGGGTCTCTCCGAAGGAAGGAGTTGGTCTACTGCTCCCACACTGACCAGACGGGTTGGGAGAGGAGAGCCTAAGCTCTCACTGTGATCACCACTATCTCTTATGCATAACTGCTCCCCAGTTGCATCACGATGCTGGGTGGGCACCGTCCCAAACCCTCACACCTTGGAAAAAATTTCCTTGGCAGAGACGGGAATCGAACCCGGGACACCACGATCAGCGGTAACCACTAGACAGGGGGGCGGTCAATATATATATATATATATATATATATATATATATGTCCAATGTCACGAGGACATACACAATGCATGGGCAAACAACGTCTGCAAAGCACAACAGTGGTCGGAAAACAATCCTGTCCGATAGGGACACGAGTGCATTAAAACGGATTGTAACAGCTAAAAAGCAGACCACTGCAATGAAAATTACGTCTGAACTCAATTCCGGCCTACAGAACCCGGTTTCATCAAAAACAGTGCGACGGGAACTTCATAAAATGAAAATTCATGGCAGGGCCGCGATCGCCAAACCTCTGGTCACAGCAGTAAATGCGAAGCGGCGTATCCAGCGGTGCAAGAACCACAAGGAGTGGACGCTTGATTAGTGGAAACACGTAATGTATTCCGATGAATCGACCTACACCTTGTTTCCAACAACCGGTCGTGTTTACGTATGGAGAATACCGTCGCAGGCCTATGATCCAGACTGTCTGCGCCCAACTGTAAAGCATGGAGGTGGTTCTGTTACAGTGTGGGCAGTGATATCGTGGTTTTCTGCAGGTCCCATCATAGCCCTGCATGGAATGATGAATGCTAAGGCGTATGAGGCCATTTTGGGGGACCAGGTTCTACCCATGGCCCACACATTGTTCCCGGATGGTGATGACATCTACCAAGATGATTTGGCACCCTGTCACGCTGCAATCATGGTTTGAGGAGCATGACCAGGAGCTATCACACCTCCCCTGGGTCCCACAATCACCAGATCTGAACATCATTGAGCCATTGTGGTCTGTGTTAGAAAGGCGTGTTCGGTCTCATTACCCTCCACCATCATCCCTTAAAGAACTGGAGCATGTTTTGGAGGAAGAATGGTACAACATTCTACACACCACGATTCAGAAGCTGTATACGTCCATTCCACGTCGGATCCAAGCTGTTTTGGACACAAAAGGAGGCCCCACACCATACTAGGTATGATTTTCACACTTTTTCAAACGTTTTAGATTTTTTTGTCCAACCCCTGTATATATATGCGCTCGACTTCAGTGCGAGCGGTCCCGGGTTCGATTCCCGGTGGGGGCCCAAAAATTTCGGTGTTGACCCAGCATCGTGAGGACAATTGGGGAGCTGCTGTGAATAAAAGACAGTGGCGATCACAGTGAGAGCTTCGGCTCTTCTCTCCCAACCCGTCTAATCAGCGTGGGAGCAGCAGACCAATTCCTCCCTTAGGGAAGAGGCCTCATCCACTAGTGGATTGACTATGGCTGTGATTTATTTATTATTTATATATAAGACGGACGGAGAGGACTGATGCTAGGGAGCGGTCATGTTGCTACATATATGGTTTCTTAATATTTCTGTGTGCCTGTAGGGCGTTTATGAGAATGAGCGTGAGGGCAGACTGAGCAATTTGTCTGGGCATGGCTGATTGAGGTCTCTATTAATAAAAAATAAAGTAGCGATACGTTCAATAATCCATAGTATTCCAACAGGTGTTGATAAGCACAATCCTGAAACAGAACAAACGTGAGCCAATGACAAAATAAATACATTTCAGGCTTTTTTTTTTTTGAATGGGAGACCACATTTAAAGTTTCCTTCTTAAAATGAGAGGGTGAACTATACTGACTGATATTCTAGTAGCTTAAATGAGGTAATATGTAAAATAGAGTAAGTTATTTAACGAAGAATTAAATGACAGAAAAACAGTACACTTAAATTTTGATTACCATAGACAGTATCGAGAAATTCTGCTATCGACCTATTTCTCGAATTACTAGACTGAGTAAATAACACTATACGTTAAATCCGGGACTGGCGTAAGCCATAGTGCTTTAACTGGCCATACAATTCATTTTATCACTTTTCATTCATATCTTATAACATTTTTAGCCTTTTTCCTTTCTCTTTTTTGTCTTTGTGTACTCTCAGCATTTCTATTGTACTTAATTGTCTGCTAGTCAACATGTTCAGTATGTTACGAACAATAAAATATACGAAAGCATGTTGCACATAATTTACTATTTGCTAGTAAACATACACAATATATTTCAACCAAACAGCGTACGTTGCTTTGCTGTACATAATTTATAGTCTACTAATAAACATTTTTGGTACATTTTGAAATAATGTAACTACACTACATGCTCATTAAAATCTAGTAAATAAGGTTTGCAGTGTGAAACTAATTTTGGTTTTCATTTTAACAATTTGATACCGAGAGGAGATAAAATATCTTAGTAGCGGTGGACAATCCCTCCATGTTATTTTGATAAGAGTGGACAATCCTCCATGTTTTAGCGGAACCAGAACTTTCCTATTATTAGTTTCCATGGTAACGAGACGCAATTACTAAAACTTACATTAGCGCCTCATTTGAGAACGTTTAGACCAATTTGTTTCCAGTTTGGCACGATTTCATAGGACTCAATCCTTAAAAGAGTTGAACCACAACATAATTTCAAACTATGTACTGTTTCCATGCTGATGAGACTGAATTATTAAATAAATATTCGACAATTACGTAGCAATTAATGAGAAGACTGCTGTCAAACTTCACATACCAAAGTAAGAAAATCTTGTTAAGGTATCATCGGCTTTAGAATATTATATTAAAGAATATACCGTTTCCATAGCAACGATACTCTCTCTCAACACACACACTGAGGAATATACAGGGTGTAACTTAATTAATGTAACAAACGTCGGGAGGTGATTTCTGACACCGAGATAAGCAAAAATGTTCTTATGAACATATAGCATATAGGGCATATTATCAGAGTTAGCGAGGGCCGAAAGCGTGGGAATAGTAAGTTGGAAACGGTAAATAGCGAAAACCAATAAGCTTAGAGATGGCGGTCTATGAAAGTCTAGGGGTGGTGCTGGTGTTCAATACGTAGTTGCTCGGTTCACACACACAGGTGGCGCTGGTGTTCAATACGTAGTTGCTCGGTTCCCACACACAGGTGGCGCTGGTGTGCAAGATTCGACAGTACAGGAGTTCGGTCATTGTGCTGCGAGTGCTGAATAGGATGGTGTGGTATTGTCCATATATTCAATGTATGGTCTGGTATTGTCCATGATCAACTAATCGGCCCATACGTGCTACCCCGAAGACTGAATGGAGCACAGTATTTGACCTTCCTGCAGGATACACTGCCCGAATTACTGGAAAATGTTCCGCTAGCGATTCGCCGCAACATATGGTACATGTATGATGGGGTTCCCGCGCACTTCAGTCTGAATGTCCGCCGGTAGTTGAACAACAACAACTTCCCAAGACATTGGATCGGGTGTGGCGGTCCAGTGCATTGGCCTGCCCAGTCTCCGGATCTGAATCCACTGGATTTCTATCTGTGGGGACACATTAAAAGTGTGGTGTATGCTACTCCTATCAACGTCTTGGAACAGCGTATAAATAAAATTCAAAATTAAAGAGTACGAATTTGTTGCCGTAAATGCAATATAATTTCAACAACTGATATTTAAATTAAGCACTAACTACTTGCTTTTCAAAATTATTTTCTCTAAAAAGAAAATGTGATAAAACTTCTATATATGATGCTTACGTTGTATGTATTGAAAATAGCTTTAGAATATTTTTTTCTACTCTTGCAAAAAATGTAAGCTGAATCCTGGATGAGATATGACCTCTACTTTAATGCTCTTTCTTTAAATTTGTTCCAAAACGAAAAAAAAATTCTCATATTGGTATTCATTCGCAATATCTGAATAATAGATTGGGTTGCAATTACTGTATAAACAATGGACTAGGTAAGAGTATGAACCACAGTTATCTAGGTTATTTTGCAATGTAGCTACTTATTTTTATTGTTTACATTCAATTTGGCTCGTGAAATTAATCGTTTCCTTCCTACACGTAATCACAGCAATTTAAATTTTGACGTAAAGAATATATTTTGCTAAATGAGCGAAACAATTTTAAAAAGCGAAAACATCAGAATTCTAGCGTATTGATATACTGTATAGGTCTAAACAAACAAAAAAAAAACCTTTTTTTTAACTTCATGATTTCGATTAATTTACGAGTAAATAATGATAATATTAATCTATCATTCAGTTTTACATTCCGTTTTCACCACTCAGTATCATCCCAGCCTTCAGGCCCTCCAAAACTCCTCAAAATGGCGCACCCCACACTCACTGCGCCACCTAAAACGAGTTTTTCTCGGTCATGCCCCAGAATAGTCTACCACAGACCTCCTAATCTCAACACGATTCTCACCAGAACTGGACCCATTCCGCCCCAAAACCTGGCAAGAGCAATCCCGCTGCAGAACCTGTCCTATTTTTGATCCCAGTCTGACCTTCGAACATCCTGGCACTCACTAGACCTAATCTTTCCGACACTTGCATATATTCCAACCTCATTTATCTCCTACTCTGTAACCTATGTTCCGCCTTCTACATTGGAGTAACCTGTAACAACTGGATCAACAACCATCGCTACTCCTCAAAATCAGATCTTCCGCATCTCCCCATACCGGAACACACTTCACATCACGACCGCACCTTTGACGAAACCTTCTGGGTCAGCATCCTGAAAATTCTAAATCCTGATTCACCTTCCACAGTTAGAATGATATGGGAGCAGACGTATATCTCTATCCTTTGAAGAAACGGACTTTAAGGAGGGCATAAAATCGTTGCTACATCATATGAAAAACTGAACTGAAGTTCAACCAGACTATTTTTAGAAATAAAGGTATTTTAAAATTCACACTTATACTCCTACAATGTTAGACCGCGAACTTTTCAAATGGCCTTTGCATCATTTAGGAACTAAGACCTTTGTGAAGTCAGAAGGAAAGATAGACCTAAAACTTGAAATAGTATTTTCGGGGGCAGATAGAAGAGAAACATGTCAGTGAAAGAATGCTGATAATGTTATTGAAAAAAAGTTGATGGTAATTATGCAGAAACATGAACTAGTCTGTAGGCGCTACCAAACCTTACCCATACCAGGGCGTGAAAATAGAAGTGATGGAAGTTAAGAACTTGGACCTTTCTCCGCCTAGAGGCGCTAGCTTTGTTTGGCACGACCTTCCTATATGGAGACACAGCACAGCACTGCGAAAACCATCTAACCAAATAACTTTCATTTCGCTAGTGTTATGCTTTTAATAATACATAGATTAAATAAAAATGTAAAAGCAATAAATCAATGGAGACTAAATCTATACATACAGAAATAAAGCATACAATATGTCCACCAGAAATTTTAAGAAAATCCCAAACAAATAAATTTTAACTAAAAGAATAGTAAGCTTACCTGTAATGCGAAGAAACTTCCATTGATTTCCTCGCCGCCTGTGAACTTAATTTCGCTCTCACTTCTCTTGCAATCTCCATCGCACAGAAAATGACACGGCACTTTATAAAATGGAAAAACCGTTTAGGTCTATAGAAAAGCACATTGATCTTCGCAGCACCCCAAACTTCGACATACTGGAAGTCCATACTGCATTTCCATGCAGTCCGAAAATACGTCACTCTACAGCGCGTTATTTTGTATTAGTTTATCACCCACGACAGAGTCTACACGCTTCATAACATCGAGAAACGAAACGGAAGAATACTTGAGCTATGCACGCTGACTCCACCAAAATCTTTTAATATACAAAGTATATCAACAACGATGAAAACAATTCTTTCTGCATCAGAATTACTTTCCAACGATTCCACACACTCACAAGCGACACGCCTTTTAGCTGCTGTATGAAGCACATATCCACACAAGAATTACACCACGTTGTCGCTTGTTCTCGCTTTACAATTACCACTAATTGACAAATCTATAAAGCTTAGCTCTGGCTCTAAATCTGTAAGCATAATAGTATATTCTATTTTATTCTCAATAATTTCTTTAATCTACCTATTTTTACGAACTTCATCTCGAGCCAGATATCTCATTTGCTTCGTAAAAGAAGTTATTCTTTCGTCAACTTTGTTTTCAGAATTAGCTTTCGAAGAAAGCACCCCTTTAATAAGCACGTATTTTGACTGGACGAAATGGAATTGAAAAAAGTTAGTACATGTGGGATGATTTTCGCTGCTTAAACCTCGTACAAGTCCAAAACGCCTTTAAGTAGGATCTTAGTTTTGAAGTTAACATGTATTTATACCCTGCTTTCCAGAGGAATTCCACTACATCAAAAGTACTTTCCAGTGTTTCTCGAAACGATTCTAAAGTCTGTTTTGATGGAAAAGTACTCTCACTTCTTTAAATAATAATAATAAAAAAGTTCAAAACGGAATATTGTTTGTCGTCTCTTTCAAAGTTCATTCACAGGTAACTTCGAATTTACTGCATCAAATACTTTCTTCACATCACGTGTACATGTTTCTGTTTCTTCACTATATTCAAAACTACGAACACCAAGTTCACAATAAAATTTTAGCCCTGTAGGGGCAACCGAATTATCTACAAAACTAATTTTACATCCATCTTTTCAAATGTTTTAGGAGCAATGGGAGATGTTTAATGTGTAACTACTACTTTGTAAATGTAAAACCACAAAAAGACTTAGCACGCATCCCCCATTTCTGGCTGCGCTAAAACTAATGTGTTTTTGTTCAGAGCACGTGATTTTGAATCCATCCGCAAGTTAGCTCTGCCATAGACCTCACAGTAAAATATGGCGTCTCTGTCAGAGCTACCTAGCGGATGAATTCAAAATCACGTGCTCTGAGCAAAAACCAATTAGTTTTAGCGCAGCCAGAAATGGAGAAGCATGCTAAGTCTATATATATTATGAGGTCTATGGTATAACTTCATTTGCAATACTAGGTATACTACCCTGAAGACGAAGACTCAGCACTATCGTTAGCGGATTTGAAATCGTCCTTTGCTCGAGCAACTGTCACACGTTTAATCTTTTTACGAAAGCATTGCTGTCTGAGTGCTTTCCTTCTTTGAGGTTCGAAACTAAGGCGATTCGGAAAACCCGGAAAGTTATGTGGCACAGCATCCTCAGTCAATTTCCAATTATCGAGACTCAAGTACACAATTTTTCCCGTTTATTGTAAAAGTATCCAGTTACACCAACATACTATCGCTAAAGTGGGGGTCATACACACGATCAGTACGTGTCAACAATCGATCGCTTCGAAAAATCCTTTTACTCATCTAAACTACTTTCAAAGGCCTCAACAAATGTCTGCCATCGTCTTCACGATATCCAGATGTATGGTCTAGAACAGGGGTCTTCAACATACGGTCCGTGGGCCACATCCGGCCCGTGAAGGAGATGAACCAAGGACGTGGTTTGTGACAAATTTATAAAGTAAACTAACCTAGTGTTACAATAGACGGTGAGAGAAACGTATATGGCTCAAATACAGGTTTTATTGGAAAACTTAATGCAGAATGTGATGCCAGTGGAGCTATCAAACCATTGACAATACACTGTGTGCTCAATCAGGAAACACTTTGTGGAAAGTCAGTGGATTTATCCTACGTCATTATTATTATTATTTCAAGTGAATTTCATTCGTTCTCATGGACTCAAGACAATTTAAACCATTTCTACAAGAGACATACCCACTGCACTGAAATGGTTGAGCTGTAGTAAGGTTTTGTCAATTTTTTGTTGTTGTAGAAATTGAAATATTTTTTATCGAAATAAACAAACCTATGGAAATTCTGTCTAACAAGGAATGACTATGAAAACTAGCTTACTTCGCATTTGAATGAACTGAATAAGGAGCTTCAAGGTGAGAACAATCTTATCTGTGATCTTTTAATACTCACGTAAAAAGTTTTAGATGTAAACTTCTACTTTTGGAATATAAGATTGTGCATAAAACTTTGTACACTTCATCAACTGCCACTCAATGAAAAAGAAAACGATTCAGCATTTCCACACCTGCTTGCAAAGAACATTTTTGATGATTTGAAGGAAAAGTTCTCAAACAGATTCTGATATTTAGATGCCCATTCGAAGGAGATTAAAATTTTCTAGAACCCTTCTTCTCCTGTAATTGAGGATGTTCCATTAGAATTAGATTTGAAAGCTAACGACCTCTTGACGAACAGGTTCAAAGAAGGAAGCCTAATTAAGTATTACAACTTTCTTCCAGAAGATTCCCCATAAAATGGAATATTTTGCATATGGTTACTTATCTCTATTTCGAACTACATATAAATGTGAACAAACCTTTTCTGTGATGAAGTTTACAAAATCAAAGTACAGAGATAATTTAAGTTACAATCATTTGCAAGATACTTTAATGATACAACAGACTGAATTGGAGCCACAATATGACAAAATTCTGGATTCAAACCCTAAGTCCAACGTATCTCACTGACATATAATGATTTTAAACTACATGTAAGAATAAATGTGCAATACTCTTCATTCCTTATGCTGTACTAATCATAATACTTTGTTCAAGAAACTCCCCTTAGTGCTTTTCGGCCGCTTTTTAGAATCACCCCCAGATCACATAAAACTGTGGAAAACAGGTTATAGCTAATACAGAGGGAGGAATATACGTGTTTAATGAAAGAATTCACTAGGAATGGTGTTTAAAATTACCTTTGAAGGGAGGGTGATGCTGAATAGCATCCTGTGTTTCTGACAAAATTCCAAACTTTATATGTGACCCGTATGGCCCGACAAGTTGGAGATCCCTGTTCTAAGGTACTTGCATTTTGGGGTACTAAGAGGAACCTACGTACATTTTTTATACAACAAAAGCACACCGTCAGAATAATCGCTGGGAAATCCAAACGCACTTCATGTAGGGAACTATTTAAACAGCTGAACATAATGACTTTACCATGCGTATGATATTTATGAAGTATTGTGTCTAATACACAGTAATAAAGACAGAATCATACAAAATGATGATAAGCATGGTTATCATACGATACATAAATCAGATCTAGCTATTCCATACCATAGCACATCTAAGTACGCCAGTTTATTTATGTACATATTTATTAAACTGTACTTAATTGGATTTTTAAAGAACTCACCTCACATTCTTCAAACAAATACTATTTAAAAAAAAAAAGTCTAACCAGGAACTCTTATTACAAGAGTGTGGTGATATTCAGCCGGTTTGCGCGAACTGGTTTTTAAAATTTAGGTTGGTTCGCCGAACCGGCTGTTAAATCTATCGAATAGATAAGATTCGATTCAGACTGAAAATAAATTCTTTCATTCAATTGTTTCCGGTTGTGAGATGAACTAACACAGACTCACGGCGTTGCAAATATCCGTGAATAGATTATGAAATGAATTTCCAGTTAGAACCACAAAGTATGTTTGAAAAACTTATCTATTCCTACATCTTCATTTTAGAGATGGGAAATTAAAGTGAATGTTGTCTAGCTTTAAAGAATCTAAACTACTTGGAAGATGACCTTAATGACTGACTTTTGGAAGAAATGATATGGTCTCCTTGTGGCTGGGAAAGAAAGATACCGCCATTTTGAACGCTGAACGACTGAGTAGAATGACTGTAAGGGTTTCCTATTTAATGAGTGAAACTGAACGCCAGTAATAAGTTGTGACTGACGATACTAAATCTTCTAACACCTTTAAGATATCTGTTGTGAAGGAAATAAAATTTCAAGAGATTATTAACTGACTTGATAATCCAAAGTGTCTTTGGCAACATGAAAAATAGACTTCACACACTAGAGATCATCACAAGCAAATATCAAATATAGTTTCAGTATTAAATCCTACCATCCGGTCTTCTGACGTGACTATTTCACCTTAGAGGGAGAAGCTTCAATTTGAGTAAAGTGATTGAGTTTCTGCATCAATTATTTCATGACCTTTGCGGATAACAGGAATGTAGCGATTATAGATCCCCTCTTGCCACAAAGAAAGCTGTAAAAAAATCATCAATATGTAAGTTGGTTTTAGGTTTAGAACACGCATTCAGCTTCATGAACGTCACCTGCACATTTGAAAGAAATTGATTGATTGAATTGTTATTAACGTCCAAAACGAGCCGGTGAGCTTCTCAGGATGGACCCTACACTATTTGGTAAATTTTCTCCGAACAATGCGTTCAACTGACCCGAGTGGGAATTGAACCCATGACCACGCAGACAGAAAGTGAGCGCTGTAACCTCTCGGTCATTCCGAGGTCGTTTCAAAAAAAAACTTCGAATATTAGTAACACCTTGATAAAAGATGGGTATCTAGCCTTTAAGGCTACAAGGCTACCCGCCAACAAAGGAGATTCACAAAAGTGTATCAAATCTTGGTTGAAATACTGACTCCTTACTGTACAACAGGGGTCTCCAACATACGGCCCGCGGTTTGCGACAAATTTATAAAATAAACTAACCTAGTGCTTTCACCAACTCAACCTTCTCGACTTAGATGCTTAAAATGTTCAGGTATGCTAAAGTCTTATCTGAAGAAAACGATACTAACATCTAAGTAGCCTTCACAACTTACTTGGATAATACACTTTCAATATTAAGTGGATAATCCTGTTATTTTTGTAGTGAATTTCACTGTTCTCATATACTCAAATATAGAGAATTTAAATCAATTCTGCAACAGATAGAATCTATACCACACTGCAGTGAGATGGTTGAGCTGTGGTAAGGTTTTGTCAACTTACTTCTCTTTGAGGGTAGAAATTGAAATATTTCTTACCGAAATAAACAAAGCAATGGAAATTCTGTCTAACAAGGAATGGCTATGAAAACTAGCTTCATGTGCTGATATAGCTCTGGGTTTGAATGAACTGAATTAAAAGCTTCAAGGCGAGAACAATCTTATCTGTGATCTTCATAATCATGCAAAATGTTTTAGATGTAAACTGGTACTTTGGAAAATAACATTGGCAGAAAAACTGTGTAAACTTCATCACGTGCCAGTATATGAAGAACTAAAATGGTTCAGAATTTCCACACTTGTTGGTAAAGAAAATTCTTGATAATTTGAAAGAACAGTTCTCAACTAGATTCTCAGATTTAGATGCCAATTCCAAGGAGCTTAGGATTTTCGAGAACCCTTTTTCTTCTGAAATTGAAGTTATTCCAGCAGCACTGCAAATCGAACTCATAGATTTGCAAGCTAATGAGCTCTTGAAGAACAGATTCAAAGAAGAAAACCTAATTAAGTTTTACAACTTTCTTGCAGAAGAAGACTTCCCCAAAATTAAAGATTTTGCACGTGGTTACTTATCTGAATTTGGGACTACATATAGATGTGAACAAATTTCTGTGACGAAGTTTACAAAATCGAAGTACGAGGTAATTTAAGTGGCAACCATTTGCCAAAGATTTTAATGATACACTACACCGGACCCACAATATGACAAAATTCTGGATTCAAAACCTAAGTTCAATGTTTCTCACTAACATGTATTAATTTTAAACTGAATGTAAGTATAATTGTGCAATAAACTTCATTTCTTATACTGTACTAATCACAATACTTTATACAACAAATTTTCATGTGTGTATTTCGGCTGCTTTTTAGATTACTTAACCCAGATTATTTAAACCGTGGAAAACAGGTTAGGTAAAGTTTGGTTCGGTTAATTTATAGTTTATGATACTCTAATTTGTCTTTCTATATGTTTAATGATTAACTGCACTAGGAATGATTCTAAAGAGCATCTTCTATTTCTGATAAAATATGTTGTTCCGACCCCCGTAATGTTTCCAAACTTTATATGTGGCCAGACAAGTTGGAGGCCCTTGGTCTAGAACAAAGCGATTTGGCATGTCTTTAATTATTTTAGTACTATCACCATCATACTGTTACGAGAAATAATCATGCTTTAAATAGTTTTATTGTGGAGCATTAAAAATCGTATTATACAAAGTTCCTTACGGTCTTCAATGTAGTTTGAAAATTATAGACGTAGTTGCTCAAATATTTTCATCGGGAAGCGCACCAACGAATATTAAGGCTGTGCTTAAAGATATTCGAACAACTACATGTATAATTATCAAACAACATGTAATAAGCTTTACATATCTGCGAATGTATTATAAATATAGAAGCAAAATGGAAACGAATAAATACAAGGAAAACAAAATTGAGAACGTTAAAAATCAGTCTTCAAGCTAGAAATTAAGACGTCAGGAGTTTCGAAACTGTACTAAGGTTATCAATTTCCATAAACTTAAACAGTTCTATACGTTGTAAAATTGCACATTAACTTTGCGTCTCTTTCGTTGTTTCTTTTTTTAGCACGCTGAACTTTGCATGTCGGTCGTAGACTTTAAATTATTTTCTGGAAAGAAGCACTAAATAAATTTGCCGCAATTTCTATCATAAACAGTGAACATCTTCACAGAAATAAGCAACGTTAAAGGAAAGACAAAATAAATACATGTGGTAACTGTATTTATATCATGAAGTACCTACAGCTCATTATATGTGCGGTCTTCTGTAAATATGGTCGCATCGACATAATACAACATAGTTTTATGGGTACTTTGATGTACATACAATTCCTTCTTGTATTTACCTTTCCCTTAACGTTATGTATTTGCCTGAAGATATTTACTGCTTATAATGGAAACGTTGTACACATTAGTCATATCGAAAAACATTGTTTCATGTCTACAGGAGTCAAGGCTTCGTTTCCTGTGCATGTGCGAAATGTTTGCGGTTCGAAATGAACATAAACCGACGACAAACATTCAGCGACTACAGTATCAAAGAAATCAAAGCGTAAAAGATTCATAAAAAAACAATACTGATAATGATGAGTGTTCTGTCCGAAGGGTTCTGAACAAGGTGAACCGATGGTGGTTTGTCATTGTCTTCTATGGGATAAAGATGGCGTTCTAAGGACGGGACTTACAATTTCCAAATAACTTGTGCTCCCTCCGGGAATCGAACCTGCGACCCCTTGATTATAAGACGTTACCACTCACCCACAGGGAAAATCTAATATTTAAGTGAAAAAAAAAACAGATGTGGCAATGTCGACTTGGCAATGGCACAGGAAAATCAGATACAAAGAATTTCCTTCTTAACTCAGGAGAGAATGAATGCTCAATATCTTAGTATTACATTGATGCAGACGTGGTATGTACGGCATGTATTTGAAAACACACACGTGAAAATAATATAAAAATGTCGCTTCTCAAGTGACAAGCTCCAAGTATTGTTTCACTATACATAATAGGGATGGTCGAACTGATGTGGATCCACGATCCGGATATCCAAAGCATGGAACTGTTTGGCCATCCCTTTCTTGAACAGCACAAGTTTTTATGTTACAGTCTTTTATGAACAAGAAAATACTAATAGAAATAAATGTACGAATATCCCTATTGTATAGTACAATCAATCTCAATTTCAAACAGCTACGACGAAACACCATAGCAAGTATGAGGGAAGATGTTTCTCAGCAAGCATTTATTCAGGTTATTGACGGGGAACGCAGCGGATAAGGACAGAGCTTAGTTTTCCTATCGACCAGGAATCTGCCTAGTCAGGGTTCCCACTCATTTGCCAAGATCAAATTTCCTGACTTTTCCAGGTCACTACTCAGAAATTTCCAGGTACCCCATTTTGTATATCATAATTCCATGGTAAAATAAAGATCATAGTTGCATGAAAATAAAGATAAATCAAAATATTTCACTGTATTCCTTTCTTAAATTGCTTAATGGTTGGTAAATTAGCCTCCAAGTAATTTCAAAAACGATCTAACATTAAATGCCTGCTGTAGCTAAATGAACTTCAAACAATAAGCTATCAAATTCCCTGACTTTTCCAGGTTTTCAGACATTTTAGTGAAATTCCCTGACTTTTCCAGGACTTTTTAGTGCTAAGCTGGATTCCCTGACTATTCCAGGTTTTCCACGTGAGTGGGAACCCTGCTAGTGAAACATTGAAAACATTTTTTAAAAAACCGCTAGATGGCAGGCAGCATGGCTCCAACTTTCGCGCCTCTTCAGTGGTAATTAGTTAGTAGTTTCTTACGAAGTAAGGAAATTTCTACCGTACTCTAAGTCTCATATGTTTGAGTATTGTTGTTCCTTTCCTTCAACGTCACCACACCAGAACTTCGAAAAAAGCACCGAACCGTCTCTGACTCAATTCTTTTCTGATTAGGTTGTCACATAATCAATCGCTAACAGTGACATGTCACTGAGAAAGTTCTTACTTAACATAAGAAGTGAATTGTATGAATAAAGAAATCTCATACAAATACAGAAAGATGTATTTCTAATAATGAGATATTTTTAAATTTATTTTTAAGACCTTAATACACTAGTTTCGGACATCAAAAAATGTATTATATTCCTTCCTTGATTCAATGCCAATATTTTAAACGTATATATATGTATTTAAGCTATTCGATTAAAAGATGTGTCATTGTGTGTGTGTGTGTTGATTACTTATAGACTACAATCAAAATGTATATTAATACTACTACTACTAATAATAATAATAATAATAATAATGAAAAACAATACTAAATATTTTATTTCTTGTCCTCTGAAATTTGATTAAAAAACAACGTTTTTGTCAATTAGTTAACTTGTTCTTCAGTTTTAATTATTTTTGTTGAAATAGGAAAAGGCTCGTTATAGCTAAATAATTAAAAGTTGATTTCTCTGATAAGAGCATGAAAATAAACCGGCAATATGTCTATGGTATAACTAATAAAACGATGAAGACAAATGCAAAGAGTTCGGCTTATTCTCACCAGGGAGGAGGATGCTACAAAACCGCAGCGTCATTTACCATTAGTTTTGAGAACTCGATCAATACAACAATAGGAAAAATTGTACACACGCAAGCAGAAAGAAAATAATATCTTATATATAAATTTAAGAGGTGTTTAATAAACTTATTTCACAAAAAAATTAG
>JAGDQP010005278.1:0-28462 GCA_022664845.1 Lepisma saccharinum
GAAGAGGATCTTTGCTAGAAGGTCGAAACGTTACGTGTAATTTATTTTTTACGAATAATATAGTCTTGTTCAGCAGTTTCAGTGTTTTAGTATTGATTGTGTATATTCTTTATTGAGTAGTTATTACAATCCTAATATGGCTACTGTCAAGTAATGACGCTGTATCATCCTTCTGTTAGCAGCATTTTCCTATACTGGTAATAAGGAGAGTATAGAGCTCTATCTTCCGTTTTGCCTTCCTTCCAAAAAGAAGGGAGAGCCGCTGCATCAGATACTTAGCCAAACGTCATAAACACTGTTGCCACATCACTGGACCGCGTAGTGCGTTGTAGTTAAGTCGTACGAAGCTGTCTTCGTTCCAGAACAGCATCAAATAAAGCATTTTTCCCCTCTCTACTTGCGCTGTGAAAGAGAATGCGCAGGAAAGTTGGCAGAATCGTAATTGTCCTTCCGCTCTCTCTACCAGCCAAGGCTAGTTTCTTTCCTCTCGCGTCTTCACCCGGATCTGTTCTTAAATTGAACAGATTATGTTCCGAGCGAAATTGGTTAATATAGAAAGCTTCCCTTATGACATACCGAACAATTTTTATAACTGGTTAGCATCTGAATTTAAGAGCCCGAGTGATACTCCCAACCAAGAGCCACGTGTGAAGTTAGTACATACATTTGTAAAATCTTGTGTAAATCATAAAGTAAGCAGGTAATTATTTTCAAGCATATATGTAGTGATATCGACAGGGTTTCTGATGATGTTTGTTCACTATATGTTAAATTAAAAAAAAACAAGCTTTGATTCAGGTATGCAAATTGTTTAAGGTGGGCACAACGCCGAATGCAATGGGACTTGAAATTAAAATAAATACATGATTTCTGCACTTCAATTATGGACTTAAGTAATTAGTGGCCTTGAATTCTAAGCAACTATATATTTAAAATAATTTCATAAAACCCTTGTTCAGTCGCCCAGCAGTTTCTACTGGACCAATTGTTATTATTATTTTTATGTTCATAATTATACGTAGATATATTATCAAGCATTCGCATGCCTATACTCCTCACCAACGTTGAATAAATAGCCCAGGAATTTCAGACAAAAAAAACGTATCTTCGATTAAATACCATAAAGCCAAAATTTGGTACATACCGGTAGTTAAAATATTGTATACTGAAAGTCCCCATGGCTTCAACGCCTGCTTTCCACAGTTTAGTGCAAGAAAGGCCACATAAAATAGCTGAGCATTTTGAAAAAAATCGCCTTTACATCCTATTAAATAGATTTGGTACATACGAAGGACTTACAATATGACCTGAGAGGAAATTCATTATCTATATATTTCATAGTTTTTGTCGAGGCTTGGAGTCCGTACCTTCCATTCACATCAACTAACAGATTATCCAGCTTTATAGTGTCTTCCAAGTCTTGTAATAAGTTTGTATTTTAGTTTTGTTTCCAAACGTCCATTTGGTCTCTTTTACATTCTTTTCTTTAATTCACAATGGTTCGTGGTGTCCTCAAATCTTGCAACGTTAATTTAACTCATTTCCCGATATACAAACATGAAATCTTGCACAGCGACGTAAGTCGGGTGGCAATACAATATTCCATTGTTACTTTCATATATTACTACACATTTATACACGTATATTCTAAAAGCATATTTTAATATACTACATATATATTTTTAGTATGGAGTTCTTTATTCTAAAATAAATACTAGCCTGCACTGATGCTGAGTTTGGCTGGTTGGAGAACACTTTGGGATTTAAGTTACAAAATATTAGCTTGAGAAAATATATGAACATCGATTTCACTAAAAAATATAATTAAAAAAGGATCTTAAAAAACGATCTTTAAAGATAGACTAGCAAGTAAAACATAATAAATTGAATTAATCTTATGAATCGGAAAATAAAAGCGTGGGTGCTCTTACTTACCTTATCATAAAATCATAATATCTAAGAGTAACCACGCTTTTATTTTCCGATTCATAAGATTAATTCAATGTATTATTTTTTACTTTCTAGTCCATCTTTAAAAAGCATTTTTTAATCCCTATTAATTATTTTTCTGTATAATAGATGAATATTAAACTCCCTATGAGATAGGCAACCCAAACTCCACACAATAGATGCCACTTAGCGTGCATTTAAGGATAATTTCCAATTATTTTATTAATTCATTAATTACAGTTAACTGGATTATTCTGTCGTATATCTAATGATTGAATATTGTATTGCTATCGGAAGAAAGCAAGTTTACAAAATTTCAAAGAAATAGGATGATGGGAAGTGAGTTAAAAATCGATTGCAAAATTTGTACCGAGCAGACAAGAAAGCGAGTTAATAAAAACGTTTTAATAACAAAGAAACTTTTAAAGATACGATACCAAAGAGTAAAATAATAGTAATAAATATTATTATTATTATTATTTTGTTTATGCATGACTGCAAAGAAAAGCATGTGACGCGCAAATTGAAGATTTTATAAAGTTACTGTATATAAGAGCGTGCCCCATGCTTTTCATTTTAGTCATGCATAACTTTTTTTTATTTTTTAGTACGAATTGGTTAAGAAAATTATGTCTTTAAAGAGTTTTTTTTATTAATCTTTTTAGTATAACATGAAGTTCATTCTAGTTTGGTTCGACTCAAGTGTGAGCTCAAATCTTACATTCTTGTACGAATTATCAGTACAAGAACCGCTTCTGGGTAAAGAGAAGGATGACTCACAAAAGAAGTGATATACATTTTGCAAGTGATTTTCTTTGTGTCACTATGGCGGAAGTGTTTCCTTTGTAATAAAATTAATAAGATTAAGAGATTTAGTATCCTTCCTTCCCCCATAGTGACACAAAGAAGGTAACTCGCAAATTAGATATCACTTCTTTTATGAGTAGAATTCTTGCGTCATTCTTCCCTTGGTATAACTTATTTTGTAAGGCTGCATGTTAAAAAGTGCATAGGCTTTATACAAAAGGTCGATTTTGGACCATTGTAGGCTCCGTATCTCGAAAACGGTAACTCTTATAAAAATAATAAGCTTCAATTTACCTCAACTTGTTGGGGCCTGCAATTGACCCCCAAAAGCTCCCGGTACCAATTATTTTGGGCTGAAGCCAAAAGACAGACAGAATGAAAGAGACAACGAAATGTTGGGCCTCTACCGACTCCCGCCACCGGTCCGCACACGATTTTACACGAATGCAGCCCGCAGTCCGCCGGCAGCATGTCACTCCGTCTCCGCCAAAAATCCCGGCCAGGCCGCTCTCGTCCCGTCACTGAGCCGTCACCTCTCTACTATACCGCTCGAGTCCCTCCGCTTTACCGCTCTCGTGCTGCCCGTCTTTCCCCTCGTATTCCTCTTTTCGTCAGATTAGCTTTGACACGAAAAATATATTGGACGTAGTGGTAATCGATATTAAGTTTACCTTTTTGCATTGTCTTCGCTGTTGTTTATTTCGTAGTGAGTAAAGTTCTGCAGTGTCTTCGTTGGGATACGTGCCTCCGACTGATAGCAACGAGATTTAGAAGTCTGATACCTTAACCACTTTTTTACAAACTTTTATTCATGATACAAGGGAAACTTCTGTTCGAGACAAAATAAATCATACAGTGCAGACAATGACATTTGACGCAAACACAGAAAATATACAAGAGAATAGCTCGCAATTAACTAACATGTGTTTTATAAACCTTGAAAGTTATTGAGTAATTCACTCTGTCTATGAACTGAGTATTATTCATTAATCACACTTCGTCAGTTACTTTTAGGAAATTATCAAATAACCGGTGTTGAATAGTAGACGTACCTAACTTCCAACGAGTGCGCTTCAGGAGTCAATATAGTCTTCTGCTGACATCAACTTTTGGGGTGTAACAAATACATATTGCATCGTTTGTGCAGTTATCCAAACTACAGCATTATTCTTCGTTCGGGGATAGAAATTGTAGTCTGGTAGAAGAAGCATATCACTTGTGAAAAACTGTCGTGGTCGCCTACATATTAAGCCTAACATCCTTTGTAAGATATTCCAAATTATCAGAAGGATTCCACATTCTGTTAACCTATGGACCAGGGCATCCAGTTTGTTGCATTGTAGGCAAAGATCTGTTGTGCTGCGCTGAATCTTATACATGCGTTTTTGAGTTGGTATTAGGTCATGGACAACTTCATACCATAAACTACAAATATGTTGTGGTAGCCAATTCTTATGTATGTTAACCCATATATTATTCCAGTCATGGTCAGGAATTTTTTTCACCAAACGTGGAATTGTCAATCCATAAACATTTTTTCTGAGATTAGAATACAACTGTTTTGGTTCAAAATAGATTTGGGGATCTATAAGTGGTATATAACTAAATCCTGTGATCAAGGCACATGTAACCGCACCAATAAGTTTCAAATAATTAACATTAGGAGGGTTATGAGCTGGCATAATTAATGCTCGGTAAAATTAATGCCTGGTAAAATGGTAAATGCCATTTTAATTAATACCTGGTAATACCTGGTAAAATTAATGCCCAAGATTTTCATCTTCTTGACTGATTCATAAGGTAAATATCTGGGATCTAGTACTAACGCATGACGGTTGTTAAAAAGGAAACTGTTAAAAAGGATTTCTTTTTTATCTGTGCCCATTAGCACTGCAATAAAATTGTACTGTCTCATAAATACATATATAATACATAAATACACATATATAATTACTGTCGGTCCAGCAATTAAGCCACTGACTAGTGTGAGATGTTTGGAGACATTTCAGTTTGAAATTAGGACTTAAAAACACTTTACTCTTTAGTTGAACATCAATTAATTGCAAACCACCACACTCGTGTGGTAAATACAACACTGATCACGGCACACGAAAAAAATGTCCTTCCCAGATGAACCAACCAATTACTGATTGTATTTTCTTTGCATATTTAGCAGGTAAAGGTAAAATCTGGCTCACATACCACAATTTACTACAAATGTACGTGTTCACATACCAAATGCGCTGCACTAATGTTAAGTCTCGTTTTTTTTTCATACATTGTGTTCTGATTTAGGAAGTAAGGGGTTCCCATACAGCTGTATCCTGTGCCTCTTCATCTAAGGTAAAATTAATGCCCAAGATTTTCATCTTCTTGACTGATTCATAAGGTAAATATCTGGGATCCAACGCATGACGGTTGTTAAAAAGGAAACCTTTTGATTTCTTGTTTATCTGTGCCCCACTAGCAGTGCAATAACATTGTATTGTCTCATAAATACATATACAGTATAATAATATGTTCGGCAGTTGTGCAACATACACTAACATCGTCTGCTTATGCAAAGACATTTAAATTCTGAAAATCATGTAACTGAGGTTGTCTAAAGCTATTTAAAGTATACAAAAATGGTGTCAAACTCAGTGCAAATAACATCATTGATAAAGCCCAAGCCTGACGGACTGACCGTCGTATGGCAAATGATTGAGATAAATATCCATTAATAGAAATGTGAGAGTTGGCATTACAATATAATGTTTGTACAAGTTGAATCAGTCTCTGATCAAAGTTCATGCAGTGGAGCACTGCATATAAATACTCGTGATCTACGCGGTCAAATGCACAAGCAAAATCTAAAGAAAGCAGACACGCTGGAAGTTTTCGTTTGAAGCGAAAATAATTGATCAAGTTTCTAATACTATTTAATGCATAATAAAAGTTGAATTGTTTAGACAGTGCAACTTGCATAGAACCAACTAAGTATTCAGTGTGGATCTGAAGCCTATTAGTATACAGTTGGGATATGATCTTGAGATCAGTATTCAGTATCGAGATAGGACGATAATCAGATACACTACAACAATTATTCTTTTTAGGTGTAAGAATTATTATGCCATCATTTTGAAACATTACCTTGTGTTATAATTTCATTCATTATTTGCGTAAATGCGTCACTAATGATATCCCAATAGCGTAAAAAAACCTTTATAGCTTAAACCATCCTTGCCAGGACAACTGTTTTTGTCACAAGATTTTAAAGTGTTCAAAATTTCATTAGCAGTCACTGGTTGCAAAAATTGATTGTTATCTTTGTCCGTTAATTGGTGTGGTGAGAAAACAAATAGTTCCAGTTCTGAGTTGACACTTGCTGTTTGACATATAGTCGTTCATAATGCTGCTTACATATGCGCATTATATCATCGTGATTAGTAAGTACATTACCTTCATCATCTTGTAATTGTGAAATGAATAATGGTTTTCGACGGTTATGTGCACGAATAAGATTAAAAAAGGATATCTGTTCGTTATTAATCATTTCACTAGGGTACGTTGTATTAGTGAACTTATTCAATTTCGTTCGTTGCATTTGCATAATTTTGGCTTTAATTTTGTTTATTTCTATAATGTTTTTCTCTTTTATGCGGCCCTAACCATAGCTTGTTCAAGACACTGTACCAAAATTCAAGTGTGTGATGAATTTCACGCTTTTGTTCTGCTCCTTGCCATTTAAAAATAAAATATATCTTTTGTGTATTGCGTCCACTAATGGTTCTTTGAAGGAAAATATTTCTGTTGTTTTACCCAATTCCATTTAGTTTTAAATTCCTGATAAGTAGCTTCATCATCCAATAAACGAGGACTTAATTTCCAATAGGTAAGACCAAAACCGTTAACCGGGGTCTGTAAACAAATATTCATAATTACATAGATATGATCCCAATATTCAGCTGCTACAGCTGTGATAGTATTTATAGATACTTGTGGTATAAGATCAGAACTGCAGTAGAATCGATCCAATCTGGACTGCATTGTACTAGTTTTATATGTAAAAATAACATAATTATGTTTGGCAACCCAAACATCAATTATTTGCAATTTGTCAACCAAGGTTTGTAAACTTGTACATGGTACAAAATATCCTCCCACACATCACCGGACGTCCGTCGGATGTCCAAAATACGTCCCGAATGTCCGAAGAGATCCGGGATATCATGGGACATCCGTGGGATGTCCGTTGGACATCCGAAACAGGACGTCCAAATTATATCCATCCCGGATATCCCTCGCACATCCTCTTTATGTCCTACAATATCCAGTATTTTCCTTTCAGATATAAGTGTGAAGATAGACTCAGAGACGAAAAGAAATAATGTGGGGAAATTGGAGAAGATATGTACTACCTTTACTGGATGTGCTCTCTGAGCATTGTGGTACAACTAATAATTTGGGAAAATCAGCTATTTAATTTTGTCTAAAATACTCCTATTTTATTAATTGAGAAAGTTGGTGTTTCATGCGCGTGAGTTTGCTTCACATTCAGAAGGTTCCGAGTTTAAGTCAGAAACTGCATGCCCACCTTGGCTGAGATTTCATAGTTTTCGGCAGTCCTTCGAAGTACCGTGGTGGTTCTCCATTAATGATGGTGTCGCATCCCTGTTATTCCTTATTAAAGGTCAATTTCCAGATACTAATATAAAAATTCAGATACATTTGTGTGGGCTAGAGTTATTTTGGTGTTTTATGAATATGAAATGCTATTAACTACAGGCTTGGAAAGATATTTGGCAAGGAACCTGTAAATTTCTTGCGAAACATGAACTCAATTTGCCTATTGGGATTTTAGGAAAGTAGCTTTCAGAAACGGAAACTGATCGTCATTTGTTGAAACGTTATTGGTGAATGGGAAATGCGCTTTCATTTGTTTTTGTTTATTCCAGCCGAGGGAGTAGGTTTATATATTTCGTGTAACATTTTTATTTTAAGAAAAACTGAAGAATTGCAGTGACGATATTACTTTATAGGAAATTGCTTATATTCACTTGAGTTTCATTTAACTAAATCTGATGGGTCCAAGAGTGATTCGGTTAAACGAAAATTCGGTTAGGCTAGAAACATAGTGATTGACATACTGTAGTTTGGTATTGTACAACACGTTAAAAGAGCAACTTATTTTAAAATAAACAATTTTTCAAACATAGGCCTACCACTGTAATGTTAAAGTACAATACAGTACAGTACACGCTACTGAATTTACAAAGAACTTTAAAAAAAAACAGTGTTTTTTCTTATTTTCGGCTTTCATTATTGACCGTAAGAGTACCCGTTGCCTACTCTATTATACCGGGTGAGCGAATTATCTATAGAACGTTACAGGCAAGGCCGCTTTTAAGTTCCATAGACGTGCAGATAGTGCAACTGGGCGTCAGACGGAATGTTGTGCTAGAGTGTGCTAGAATGTTGAAACTTGCAACGTTTGTTCCTTTTCTCCCCCTTACCTCACAACTGAAGGCGCTACGACGACAAACGCATTTTACCGGTATTTCTTCACTATATATGCGCTCCAACACCCATATCATGAAAATCACTCTACGCATCACTTTTAATTGCTTTTCCCACTTGGAATCTTCGCTAACGATCTCTCTTACGTCGTAGTATTTATGCATTTTGAAATTCTAGACACTTCAATGACATAGGGCTACGTTAGGCTAGAAAAGTCAGATTGTTTTTTAAACTTGTCATTTAAAATTCTACACATTTGACTGACATATGGTTAGTGTGGTTACGTGTGCTTAGGTTAAATGAGGTGAGGTGTGGTTAGGTTAGGTTAGTTTAGGTTATATTAGGTTAGCTTAGGTTAGGTTGGTTTAGGATAGATTTAAGTTAGGTTAATTCAGGTTAGGTTCTGTAGGTTAGATTAAGTTAGATTAGATTAGGTTAGGCTAGGTTAGTTTAGGTTAGGTTGGTTTAGGTTAGGTTAGGTTACATTATCCCTGGTATACTATACAATGCAAGTCATATTTAATAGGCGTTCATTTTTGTAAGAATTTGTCCGATTTACGAAACTGGCCTGCAACTGAACTATCTGTAAAATATGAAAAATTACCACATTGTGATGGGTTTGCAGTATTTCCTATCTTGCACTGCTATTCCTCTTAAGATATATACTATTCATTTGTGTTTAAGACAATGAGAGTGAGTTAGACGTCCACTTATGTTTTAAGTCCATACATGCTCTGTAGGATAAATAACGTTTAGCGTATACCGTGTCTTTTATGATTTGTAACATTGTGTTGATCACATTGCATTGAATTCAAGGGGTTGTATGTTCCAATTCGCTGTACTGTATTAATTTATCCGGTCATACTGTATTTATCCGGTGACAGAAGCTATCTGAGTAAGTAATAAACACCGACCGAGTAAACGTCTTCAAAGTAGCATTGTTAATATCCTTTTTTTAATGACAGGAACTCTTCTGGCGTCCGTGAAACAACTTGGGGATAGAAATTTTCATGTCATTTTTGCAGTGCCGTTACTCCGTTACCGGGCCTGGATGGGACATTTAAAGAAATTATGAATTCGTTGCTGTCTGGTGGACATCTCTATACAGGTCCTATTAATGTACGTTGCTGACCTAAAAAGGGCATCCGTAGAATGTCGAAAAGTCGTGCTTATGGATGTCCGATGACATCCGTATTTGTCCTTTAAATGCCCATTGCTGACCTAAAAAGGACTTCCATAGAATGTCCAAAAACCTTGCGTACGGATGTCCGATGGATATCCATATTTGTCCTTCAAATGTCCGTTGCGGATCTAAAAAGGACGTCCATAGAATGTCCTAAAACTTTGCGTACGGATGTCCGATGGACATCCCTACATCTCCTATAAATGTCCCTTTCGTACCTAAAAGGACGTCCGTCGGATGTCTACAGGAGTTGCGTATGGATGTCCTACGGACATCCATTGGACATCCGCGGGACCTTTTTCGGACATCCTATGGACATCCGACATGTCCGCCAAGGAGATCCTAAGGATATCCATGGGATGTCCGTGTGTTGTCTGGGCTGTTGTACCACAAGCCCGCAACACAGCATTGAAATCACCAGCAAATTTTAATCTATTAGTCTGGGAAAACAAAAGTATGATCTCTGTGTTTTAGAAAATATCACGTTCTCGCCTGCTACAAAACCGCTTGGTGAGTAAATATTTATAAATAAGGTGTTGTGGCTAACAAAACTGATACCTTTATCAGATAATAAGTGTTGGTTTTCATTGTAATGAATACAGTGTTTAATTAAAATACCACAGCCACGCTGATCCATTCCAATATTCGTAATAGCATCGTAACCATAAACCTAGTCTAGATGTGCTGTGTTTAATTCTTGAATAAACAATATATGAATATCGAATTTAAACAGAAATTGTTTTAACAAACTAATCTTAAAATCAGAGAAAATTCCATT
This sequence comes from Lepisma saccharinum, assembly GCA_022664845.1. Lineage (NCBI taxonomy): Eukaryota > Metazoa > Arthropoda > Insecta > Zygentoma > Lepismatidae > Lepisma > Lepisma saccharinum. Next base: position 10,218 of record JAGDQP010005278.1, read on the forward strand.
GATATTGATTGTCGCTATTCGTGTAGTAAGCGACATATCAAGAAAGCAGATGAAAAAATAAACAACCTCAAACACTTCATTCCAATCCCCAACTCAACCTGTTAGTGGAACACACAAAACTGCACGTGATAAGAAAATCACTCTTCTTTAGATGCGTTGGTTAGCAATTCCGTGAGCACTGTAAATCACGCGCACTGAATCAAGGGAGAGAGAGAGAGGGAGGGTGGGGGAAGTCTCCTGCTCAATTCTCTTTTCGAATTGTAGCGCAAGCTACAACTCACAATCACACAAACTTCTGTATTGTTTGATACTGACTGCTACCATGCAGAATTGCACGAGCAATAACCTTCCTCGCGTATTCTGTCTGTCTATCCGTTCTTTTATGAAACCCCCCTTCCCTGCAAAACACGTCTATTTCCTTTTCGTTATGTTCTCGTTGAACGTAACAATATGCACAAAAAACATAGTTGCATCTGACCGACACTAATATATTCAAAGATATATAAAATATGAGATGTCTGTCTATCCGTCTGAAAAGGCGAAAATAAAGAAAAAATAACAAAAAAAACATAAAAAATGCATCCTTGTTTATTTCTTTTGTCTAGTCTCAGGTAATTCATCCTCACATTTTTCTGATTCATTTCGCTCTTTCCGTTTTCTGACACTTTTCACAAATTCCTCTTTTTCCGAATAAAGAAGAGAAGTTAGATTGGATAGAGGAAGATTTTCTTCTACCATTTCCATATCGTGCTCTGTATTTTCGTCTGTAAACTGATCGGTCTGATTTGGCATAGATCAAGAAGAATGCTCATCTGATTCAATAGGAGGGGAAACGTTTCTATCATTAATATTCATACCGGCATTTACCTCGTGGAATTCAAGCTGAACTGGGGTTTCTGTGGGAACTGAAGAAGTCTCATTATGAGTAGGTATGGACGACGATGCACTTTCGTTATTTTGCTAAGCTGGACTTCGAGGAGGAACAGTAACAGCCATGCTATGCCAGACACTGTGGACACCATCTTGTTGTACACTTTCACTTGTGAGTGGGGGGGTATTCTTCATGTTGTTACGGGACTGGAAGTACACGTTCTTTGTGAACCTTGAGTGATGCGGTCAGTTCACTCACCTTATCCGCAGATGTTTCACTTAAGGGCGAGGGGGGGATGGTGGCGTTGACACATGTCGTTGAAGGCGCATTTTACGTTTTTCACAATTTGCTATGGAGTGTGATGGATCCTTTCAAAAAAAAGTCGGAATCTGACCATCATAATAAGCCTGACCTTTAAAACTGTTTACCATAATACGCGATGGAATGGGCTGAACAATTTGGACAGATGCGACACGGGTCCCATTGAACACTGGGAAACCAAGACGTTTACCCCATTGCTCATTAACAGAATCATAGAACCATATTGACTGAGAACATTTTGAATAGCACTATTATCTAGCTCCAATGGTAAGTTCAATATACGAACTGAAGTAGTCCCATCATCTGCAGGGGAAACAAGCACTTGACTAGTAATTCCATCGTCATGGGTATAGGGAAGTGTTGACGGAGTGGACCGGAGAAATTTATCATAACTACCAAGTGACACAAACTTCAAATATACACAATAGGCCTCATTGTCTAGTTGTAGTCCTTCTAATTGATCTGGTTCCACATGTAAAACAGTATTTATCCATTTGTGAATATCCAATGGGGACGGTCGTATATGCCTGGTTTGCTTGTTAAATTCACACCTGACTGTGTTTCTTTCGAACAACACGAGACATTATCAATGTTAATTTATAAACAGCACAATATGATCAATATATAAAGTCATACCAAAGAACAGAAAAACTTCTGAAACACAAAGTTGTTCAGTGCAGCTTAACATAAAAGTCCTTCAAATTGGGAGCAAGCAAGATTGCGTCCTCACTCGGTCACGACTCAACGCGAAATCACCACTCGGCTATGCTGGGGTTCCAACTGGGTGATGTTTTATCATGTCTTTTGTCTTACGAAGACGATTGGGAAGCTTGTTTGCAAACGCTTTTTAATATTTTTTCTAATAATATTCACATTGCCCATAGGCATATTTTGTTTGTCGTTCGTATTGCTTATTTTCAACCGTCTTCTTAACAAATGAATGTCGCAGTAACAGCGCGGTATACACTGCTGATATCCGCTGTTCCCCTGACAATAACAAATAACAATCTGCGTAACGGTGGGAAGGAGTTGGCGGCCCGAATGCCATTCTCCGCTCGGGTGGGATCCCGCCGTCGGACCGCTCGAGTGCATCGCATAATAGCCGCTATACAGGCAAACGACCAACTCACGACAACTAACTGCCAGTACATATCAACACTGGCGGTTATCGCTCTGTACCCGACGGCGGGCCGAGAGCATCGGCCGCAAATTGTCAATGGGGTTAGTATGGCAAAGAAATGTCAAATGAAAGGTTCAAGCATCAAAATCGGGCTTATCGTTCGCTACATCCGAAATTAGCTGTATATATGTGAGTGCCGCTAACAGACTCGTTTGTTAGCGGCACTCGAAGAACTATCGTTCTTCGTGATCTATCTAGGATTTTAGTTGTTCTTCCATTCAAGGAAATGTTCTTACCACATCACAGTCAAGTTTTCATTATGAAGACTAATTCCCCTGGTTTGTCCGTCCTTTGATAATAATATATCTTCTTGATTTTAATTTGCTCGTTGTACGCCTCTGTTGTTGGTTCAGTTTTGGTTGTGTCTTTCTTTTAAGGTGTTCTATCATCTTTTCGTTGAAAGGACCGGTATGCTCTCGTAAACAAAGAAGGAATTTGTCCCCTTCCATGTGATTTCCGTTCGATTTGGGGAGGAACATATTGTATTTCGCTAAAAATATATATATATATATATATATATATATATATATCATGTAGTACCCTGACTGTCCACGCCCTGCATGAAATGTTTTTTTGCCCTGTATGAGGGTCAAAGTATCCGATTTAGACGTGGGGAGAACGAAAGTCCCCACTGTAAGTCTTCTATCGTTTGTGTAGTCAAATTCTTCTCTGTCACGTTATTATGAGGGATTCATTCAATCGAATTTTCTTACTTCAGGTTGTGTTTCTTTTCCTCTGCAACTTTTGAGAATTTTTGGCTTAAACGAGCTTTATAATCTGTTCTAAATACTGCACAAGTCTTCACCTTCCAACAGTCCAGGTTCTTAGTGTTGCCAATAGTTCTTAAATAGCGCGGGCAGAGACCATAGTAAATTTAATATAGTAAATTTAAAAACACTATAACTATTAGCTAAGGTGTAAGAAGTGTCTGTGATGGGTGCATGCAGAATGTATAGATGAGCGACGAGTACGTGTCCAAGTGTCCAAACATGAGAATTTGGTTTGATATCGTAATAACCTCCAGGCCTTGCTTCCATATAGAAATAAGGTATACAAAGAAACACAATGCTGACAAGCAGAGGACACACAAGGTAAAACAGAGGTTCGTAAGAGTTTCGAAACTGTTTAAGCTATCCTCATCAGACACAGCACCTCAGAGAGACCTCGAAGTTTATTACCTAAATTTATACACATAGAAGGGATCACATTCACTTCCAATTCAAAGTTTTCAACAGTGAATCAGATCACGCGTCAGACCAATAGCAAATTGCACTACTACTTTGAAAAAAAAACTATGTATTTTTAACGTTTCTTTTATATGTAATTTTGAGATGTGTGCAGTAGCTGTAGTTAAGAAGTAGGTAGCAATAGTCTAAAATAGGAGAACCCAGTCCCTCGTAATCCAGGCGGTAATGTTACGGAATTCGGTTCGGCAGTGGGTAGGCACGTAAGCTCGAGCCTCGCGATTGACAAACCTAACTGAGGTTTTCTATAGCCTTCTCGATTTACCACGGACGAATGGCGGGATAATACCTTAAGTAAGGCTTTGGCCTATATGTTTCCCATTGTCTATCTTATGTTTCCCCTCTCCCTTCCTAAGACAAAGATGCGGCAATGACCATCTAACAAGTCAGAAAACGAGATCTCTAACAGCACCTGTATTTACTTATATAAATTATAAGTTTAGTCTATATTTAAGTTTTCATATTAATTTTAAATTTTAAGCTACATAAAATGGTATATCATTGCGAGACATTGACTCAATTAAAGCTATGTAGAGGTCATGGTCATTAAAGGTGCAAATGTGAATGCCTTTAGAGTGTAGTGTTTGACACATTCAGCAAAACGCTAAGATAAAGAGCATTCGCATACGCATTTTACAATCGATGAGACCTCACCAAAAGGAATTTAAACCAGAGTTTACCACTAGACCACTGCATCGTGCACTGACTTCGAAAAATACTTAACTGTCCTTGGAAATAAACTTTGTCGTTAATATTCTTTATATATTCTGAATATGTTTGGTTTTAACTTGATTTTCGTTTTGATGTACATTCATTTCATTTCACAAGTCGAAAATACACGAAAAGACAAAGATTAACAACAGTATCAATAGAACTAAACGACATTCCATGAAAGCAGAGAAAAGGAAAATCCCAAACCTACAGCCTCGTACAACTTGAGCGCACAAAACACGTATGTGTACACGTAGGGTCTTAAGGGACTACCCTTATTGATGTGTTTCACTTGAAGTGGTCGTAGTGTCCTATTTCCTTTTCTGTAGATGTATATGAGACTGTTATTGAATTCCGCGTTGTACAGCCGGACACGCCTGAAGTGATACGCTTTTTCAGTTCTCATGGGACTGTAATAGAATAACAGCATACCAGAGACGCATTTTCGGACAACGTGAATTCTTGTGTTATTTCACGAGAAGAAGAGAATTTTACTCGCTCTACTTAATTTAGATTTACAAACGAAATTCTGACTACAACATCAGTGAATTAGAAATGGAATTTCATTCACAGAAGACGCATTATTTAAGATTTCCCTCATGTAAAAAATGAGGCCAAATGTGACGTTTTCCAATATGGAATTTGCAATCTTCTACTGAACTTCAACTTGCTGTAGTATTTTATTAAAAATATATATATATATATATATATATTCCAATGGTACATAAATCACCTGCTACAGGAAAACGTTCAGGGCTCATATGTTTTATTCACATTTTCATGGAAAACGTAATAGAATCGGATTAATTATTCACAAAAAAGACATCTTTAAAATTACAATGCCATTTGAGTTCCTCACGTATGTATAGTGATTTGTTTATATGTTCCAATGACGCTTTATGAGAAGCAACAAACCTTATGAGAATCAACAAACAAGTGAAATAATACACATCGAGAAGCCACACACCTGTAATGTTGCTTTAAATTACTACTACAGTCACCTGGAAATACATTTATGTTGTAAACCTGTAATGGGTCTGAAGGAATACGCACGTCGGCAAATATTGGCTTGGTGCATAAATTCTGTTGGCTAAGGATGGAGGTTTATTGTCCACTGTGAATTAATTGTTGATGTTGTTATTCTGTGTACGCTGTATAACATATTCTTTATGAATCCATGCCTGGTAGAACCATTGACATTAATGCATAGTTTTTGGTGCTGCAGATGATTGAACATAGCGTGTCAAATCGAGATGATCGAGATTTCCGGCACATTATGTTGTTCGAGTTTAATCGAGGCGTGCCAGTCTCAGAATTTGCCAAAACATTTGTGCAGTGTATGGCGACAACGCCACTAGTGAGCGGACTAGCCAACGGGGGTTTGCGCAGTTCAGGAAGGAACAGTTCAAAATGATAGACGCCCAACGATATGGACAGAAATCAGACTTTGATGAGGGCGTTTGAAAGCAATTTATGCGTATCCACACTAAATGACAAAGAAATCGGCCACATAGATGCACTGTAAGCATGAAACCTACAAACACCTGCACTCAATGAAAGAAGTACAGAAACTTGGTGCGTGGGTTTCCCAAAAGCTCAGCGACAACAAGTAATCCCAACATGTAGCTAAGTGTGCCTCCTTACTCGCTCGTCAACGTTATGTTCACAAACATCAACCTTTTCTGTTCAGAATTGTCAAGGGTGACAAAACAATACCTGTAGACCAGCATATCTCTCTCTCTCTCTCTCTCTCTCTCTCTCTCTCTCACACACACACACACACAGATAGAGAAGAAACACGAAGTTTTAAAAGAAAACTACATCCCCACAAAGTATTGCTCTCCATTTGGTTGGGCCAAAACGGAATCATTCATTTATGATCCCCAGGAAGATGACAGTAAATGCTGCATTGTATTCCGAACAACTGGGTCGACTTCATGCGACTATTGCAGAGAAATGACAACTACAACGTCATCCCGTGATTCTACAGATGGGCAACGCCAAGCCTCACATTACAACCGTTACAAAAACAGCCATTCAGGAGATGAGAATGGAGGCTGAGGTCTTACCACATCCATCATACTTACCAGACCTCATAGCTTCAGACTATCACGTGTTCCGTGTACTGTCAAACACATTGCGTAGCACATCTCCGACGACGCGGCACTAAACTTTGAGCTTGACTATTTCTTTCCTAGAAATCTGTTGATGTTTACCACAAATGGCTCCCGGAGCTCCCTGAACGATACGAGACAGTCTTGCAGAATGGTGGAGAATTATATTATTGATTAATGGTTTCTGGAATTAGTGGCTTCCTTCTTTCGTAGTTAGTGCTTAAATTGAATGGTAAAAACACCGACAGAAATTGTGCACCAGCCCAATATTTCTGAGTTTAATTTGTTATTCAGATAATATAGATAGATAACAAGGATCAAATAGAGAGCGGTAGGGTCTGGACTTGCTGTGAGCAAAACTTGGTCAATAGTTTTCGGGTTTATACACGGTTTTTATACGTTTAGGAAAATACGTAGAGTTTTGTTCTATGATGTCTCAAATCATTTTAAATAACTTTAATTACTTTTCTACCATATGAAAACCAGCGTATTTAGAATCATGAAGTCTCCTTTAACTATTTTACAGCTATGATTTGTCAGTGACAAAATTACCGTCATATGTCAATTATTTTATTTTCGATATGTCTTGTAAACATACTTTCTAGTTTTCCAAAAGAAGCTTTCGTAGCTTTCACTGTATTAAAGCAACTGAACTTAATTAGCTCAGTTATAACGGAGTGTCTAAGGCTTTTGTGTGAATGATGGCAAACATATTTTTAAGTATCGTCAACAAGGTACGTTACAAATACGTTGCAAATTTTAGCACCAAGCAATGGAATTTAAAGTTTTCTTTAATGCGTCATACTTTAAATTTCTCAACACAGAGCGTTGTCATATAGAGTCAGTTACACGAGGTTCCCACATATTATCCGTGCAGTGCTGCCATCTAAACATTTCTTCGGGAACTGTGTAAACTAACCCTCCGCGTATGAAGTAACTCCAGCTGACGGTACTGATTCTTCTGATCATTGGTTGTCTTCAATGGAGATTTGAACCGGCCAATCCTTGTACTATGGGATGAGAAACTGTTTCCATATCCGCCAACAATTTCCTTCTTTTCTTTTTATTACGTTGTGAAGACAAAAATGCAAATATTACACTGCATTTGGTTTTCCCTCCCCCAGTAGCATAGAAACGTGTTTTGAACGTTTTTATTATTTCCTTGATTAACCGATATCGGTTGAAAAAAAGTATATTTCAACAAAGATTTGATATTATTGATAAAATGTTAGTTCAACGTGGACTCAACTGGTATTTTCAACTATGGCATAGATTTCGTTTCATAGGATATTTTCTAATTAATGGAATAGAATTTGTAATGAAGAGCTAATTGAATGCCATTAACTATTATTTTGTGTCCTCTTTTGCATGTTGAAAACACGTTGAATTTCAATCTATATTCCAACGAAAATTCGATTGCGTTGATAGCATGTTAATGTGCCGAGTTTTAACTATTATATTGATCTGTGCTCTAGCTTATCTTTCTAAGTTAATTCCATATAAGTTGTGCTTAAAAGCGAATAGAATAAACTACGTTTTTCATGCTCTCATATGCATGTTGAAAACATATTTAATTTAAAAATATATTTCAACGAACTTTTAATTTAGTTAATAGGGTGTTAATGTGAAGTGTTTTCAACTATGACATGGATTTCGCTTTATATGCGTTTTTCTAAGACGACGTATTAAACTTATTGAAAAATACAAATGCAATAGTGCAGTGATGTTCAAAATGTTAAATAAGGAAAAATGCACATGTCAATGAAAGAAGGAAAGTACATTTATTCTTACATGATGGTGACGACACGTCTGGATTTGGGGCGAATGCTTTCAAGACTGCCTTTTAATATAGGTACCGTAAAAGACTAGTGAATCTCAAGGTGACTCGGTAGATCAGGGGTAAAGTGTCGAGCTACCAACGACGAGTCTGGAAAGTTCCAGCTTCGAACCCCATAGCAGACGGTCGGATAATTTAGTAGTGGAAAATTAAAACTATACCATGATAAAAGCAACGGATAAAATACAGAGCTAAACGTATCCATAGACAACAGCAACCGTGCTCTGTTTTAGCCAACCGAACCCGTTTCTTCATTCCCGCTTCTTGATTTCAATCGGTTTCTTTTCAACTATTATTCAACGTCGAATAAACCAACAAGCAGACATTTCGGTACATCTACAACATTAAAATTATGTTTCGGTACTAACGTTTAATCCACGTATTTTCAACGTATGTGTGCTAATGGAGTCCTCCTATTGTTAGAACTACTCTCGCAAAAATACTATTTTGGTTATTAAATGTCATCCATCACAAAATATTACGCTGTACGCTAAGCCACTGCTGAATAATGACATTTTGCAGAACTGTTTATACGTTTACAACCTACAAAGTCTTGAATGAATAAATGAATTTTATTTACGACCTTTAGGTATCTAAGGCTAAGGCCGGGATAGGGGAGGTGAAAGCATCTGGAAGGTGTCGGCCAGGGCCTATGTTGAAGGTACGATCCCGGCACTTGCCTGGAATAACTGAGGAAAACCCTCAGTCAGGACGGTCGACCCACGATCTGTTGAATGCTACGCAAACACTCTAACACTGAACTACGGTGGCTCGGTTAGAAAGTCTGAAATTTTATTAAATCTTTGAATTTGGAATTTTATGGAATGCTTTTGAGTTTTAGGTTCTTTTGTTGTGCTGTCTACAGTTGGATTTTCAGCCTCGTGTGATTTCTAATTATCTTATATTTGCCCAGTTTTAACATCACGAATTCGAAGTTAACAAGTTTTACCGCAGGCACTTATCAATCAAAGAGTAGACGAGGAGGCGTTATTTCATATTTGTTCGTTTATTTAACACTGTCTAGGTAAGACAGTTATCAATAATACATTCATATAAACTTCACGGTGATATTTTATCTTGTATGACCGTTTTTGTCAAAGAGTGTATGGGTACATCAAGGTTTGTATTTGGGGAATGTAGCAGTCAGGAGAAAGAAATATGTGTACTGCTCGTCGTGAATTACAACACAATGAAATGCTTTTGTAGAGAACCCCTTCTAAGATACACTATTAAACCGCACTTATCTCTAAAGCGCAAATAAGCGCGAAGAAGACCAAGTTTCGGATGAGTACAGACAATAAACCTAATCACTAATATATAATCGTGCAATTACAGTATATTTAATTGATAAAAGTACAACGAATGTTGGTCGAAATGTATGTAATTTTCTCATGTATGAAACCACACATCATTATAAAAATCGTTCCGCGCAGAAAATCTGTTTGAGATATCGACTTCCCGCAAACGAATTATTGTTATTTTACGCATCTAATCCCATTGATGCTTATTTCGTCTCACCTTTACTTAAGAGAATATCTGGGAATCCCCTACTTCGTGTGGGCAATCTTTTGAGCACCCACTGTACAACTTTTAAGTATGCATTTTTGAAAAGAGCAGGTTTGAGTGTACCTTTCCGTCTGAATTCTACTGTAAATGGTATTGGAAATAGCAAGCTCTTAAGTGCATTTTCCCACGTTTTCGGCAGCACATAGCGCCGAAATAAAGCATATCTGCATCCTCGACGATCGGTATATTTTTTTCTTTTTAATGTTAGGAGTTTCGTAAGGTATAGTTTTGTTGGTGTTGTTTTGCAATACCCTGTATATATGCAGCAGTCGTTAAATATTAACAACCGAGGCAATACAGAACTTTATGAACGAGTCTTCATTACTCCCATTACCCTTCTCCAGGCTGAAATTGGAACAATAAATTTCAAGCGTCTGCCAAGTGGTCCGTGTTTGACTCGACAATTCTTTTCCTGTAGAGAAGAGAACGAATTAGATTTCTCTAACTTGCATTGACATAGGAGACCGCCAAACAGCGGAAAACTCCTTTAGAAGATCACCCGTGCGTACCTACTAGTTTCTATGGTAACATTCTAGGAAAGAGTTGAAACTTAAAATAAGGTTAAAACGAAAAGTACTGCGCATCATACACTCTTTTCAATTTGTGCAAAAAGCAGCACGAAATGTGTTTTATGTGGCAGTTAGAAAAAAAAAAGTGTGGAAGCCTACCGGGGATAGGGATTACGAAGAGTACTGTGCAAAGAACTAAAAAAAAACTGTTTTACTTTACATGTTTTAATCAAAACAGTTATGTTTCTTTCAAAAGAAAAATATTTCAACGTAGTGATTTTAAATAACACGTTCTTGCCAGTTAAGATATAGATACGGTACTCTTCTTGAATTGTTATATGTTTCAAAACATTATTATTTTATATAACTGTGAAGTGGCATATTGTCATAAATTTACCTGACCAACAGTATTTACTTTAATGAGTAAGTTCTTTGGATATTTTAAACAACTATTTATATATGATTCGTATAGTCTGGGCGAAGTACAAAACTTTATTTGTATATTTTACGAATTTTTATATTATTTTGTTTGGTAATAATTGGTCTTTGTGCAAACATGCCCAGGAACAATAAAATAAAATCTTATTATTTTTTAAAAAAAATATATAATTTAATGTGTTCACCTTACCTTCACACCGTTTATAGATTTTTTTTTCCATAATAGTTCGCTCCACTGATAAAATAGTTCACAGCTGAGGAAGCTCCAACGAGTGGAGCGAAATATTCTGATTTTTTTTTTTCTGTAAACGGTGTGTTTTATTACAGTATTCTTAATTTTCTGTTTAGACTGAAAGGAAGGAGCCTAAAAGTCATAAATAAATTCAAAATTTCTGAATTCTGAATTCTATTCTTGATGGAATTAAAGCACTGTACTATTCTTGTTAGGCCAATTCAAACGAAATGTTATACGCCTTTATCTCTGTAAATTCTCATATCAGGGATTCATTTGGAATGAAACTTTTCAAATTACTGGGCTCTACTATATCTAAAGTTGCAGCTTGCCTTCTTTGGTAACTTTACCCTTATTTGTGGATGATAAACAGGAAACAGTGTCAACCAATGTATTCATTTACAAACTAACGCGGTAATAAATAAATCCTTAAACGATTCGATCATGATAGTAACCAGAAATGTTTGGCTCAAATGCGCATGTCTATCCACTTTCATTCTGTAATCTTCTGCTCTAGTAGAAGTGATGAATAGCCTGCTTAAGGGTTTCTAAAGAATGGACCTCAATATTTTCTCATTGTGGTTCTCAAGAACAAGGTGTTTACTTGGGTATGTTTTTAAGTATAGATTTAAGATCAAGCATAACAACTTGATTCCATAACACTAGTTGAATATTTTAGTACTAGCTGCGAAATGAACGTGTTGTATGTTAACCATTTGTGATCTAGTAATATATATTTGCCGCCACTGAGCTGGGAATTGAGGTTCAAATTCTGATCGATCCAGCGACACAGACTATGACTTTCTAGGCTAAATGTCTGTTTCAACACACGACAAATCTGAAGGTGCATCAGCTTTTTCTAACCCATTTCATGGGAAAACTGTGCTCATGTAAGAACCTAAATATTGTGTTTTAAGACACTTTGGACTGCAGATGTAAACATAATAATAAAAATTATAATAAATGAAGTAAAAGTAAACATGAAAATACTCTGAAGCGAGCCAGCCAAATCACACATTTCTGTTGTTCGTTAGTGCTCTTGAAAAGTTTTATATTTTTATGTTTAGTTTTGAATCTTTCTGGCTATTCTCGGGAGAAGATAGTCGGTTATTCGTAGAAGACAAACTGTGTAAGAAGAGCTCTAAACGTAAATGTATTATGCAAAATAGGTGTACGAAGATTCCGTAATGAGACGCAAAGAGAAATCGTCGAAAATTGATAAAAAAAAACGTTATCATTGTCTAGAAATTTAGTAAAATATAAACCCGTCATGGAGCATCAGAATATCATTTATATTCTTAAGTGCAGTTTAGTCTCACTGAAATTTGTAATAGTGAAATTGGAATATCACAAATGAATGGAAATAACAAGTTATCAATATTTTAGAAATTGCGAAAAACACTGCAAGTATAACGGACTCAATTCAATGTAAAGAAGTAAATGAAGGTACGTAAGAAAAACTCGGAACCTAATTAAACGAACGCGAGTGTAAAAAGTAATTATTGATATTAGTATCAGGAATCTTTACGGAATATGTAACATGTAATGGAGGCAAGATCTACTAATGCATTATTAGATCTTAGTGATTTTCCCCCGGAACTAGCTCCAAAAGAGGAGAGTGTTATGACTGTAACATTTATGGCACTGAAAGACACATCTATTGACAACGTATTGAACTATAAAAGTTCCACAAGGTATAATACAATTTTTTTTTTAACTAAATACTCCCCAAATATCATAAAACGATAAACAAAAAAGCAATTTGTCCTTCTCGAATAATAGGCGTTACAATAACGTTCATTAGCTGAAATGGTAGAGAATCCAAACTCATGTTCTCTGTTCTTTCATAGCTCTAACACTAGCTCGTAAGCTCACAGCATAAGACAAATTCAATATTAGAGTTTAACTAACTCCGGTTGTAAATTCATTTACTACCTTACTGAAGTCGCATTAGAATCACAATTTTACGCATGCAGCACCTGTAAGCAATTCAAAACAACATACGCACGAAATCTAATGCCAAGAAATATGTTTACTAAAATTTTCATGACGCAAGACTTCTCGTAGTGTTACACACCATTAGGACGTGGAAACTTACAATGATGGGATAAAATGGTACCTTGGATCATATAGATGTACTATTTCAAATTATTTCTTTTTTCATTTCCTTCTTTTATTTTAATCTTGAAAACCCTGTAAATGGGAATCAAATATATACTTACTTTCAAATATTACATCTTAATGATCTTGAACCGAAGGAATAGCTTGGTTACATACAGATATACAGACATACCTTTCAGTTTAATCAACTAGCTGGAAACTTTACAAAGTTAAATTTCATGTTACTAGTCCATGCTCCAAGATTGTTTTCGTTTGAGATACCAAGCGTCTGCAGCTCAGTTAGTTCAACGTTCATTTCAGAAGGTAATAGGATCGATCCCAGCGGTAAGGCATGTTACGTTTTATCCAAAGATTTTCCTTAGACTAATTCCAAGATAACACCTTGCAATGTAACCCTGGTGGATTTTCCTCCCATATCCTATACCGATCTCAGTCAAAAATAGAAAAAGGCTATAGATATTCGAATTCAGATGTTTCAAAGTGTGTTGTCAAGTGATTATGTTCTTAGTAATTATGATTATATTACTGTGATACGAGAGAATTTTCACGCCCACAAATGTGCAGACGAAGAAATTTAAATTTTAATATGCAAACGTTCAGAAAATATTCATACTCAATTATCCTCTAATATTTTTTATATATAATCTCCGTGTTAAATAATATGTGTACATATCAATTTCATTTGTATATATATTTTTGGGGGATAAACATGGTGGCATAAATTTTTGACTGTTAGTTTGTATAGGGTTCTCAGCATCTAAATTTCGGGTTTTACACAATGTTCGTGTGCAATCGTAGTTGTTAGATGTACTTGAATCCATCAAATCAGAAAATTTGCGGAAATCTAGCTGGGAAATAGCGACTATAAAAAAGACCAGCGTCCTTTAAGAGCTTTTTTTTTTTTTTTTTTTTTTTTTTTACCGAGTATCATCCCTTGAATCACTTTAACGGGTCGCTTCAAACAAGTTTCCGAGTAAGCGGGTCTCGCCGTATTGTGGCCTTGCATGGAAACGTTAAGTGCTTCGTAGCAAGCAGCAGGTTGGAGGAATTATATCAACTAACGGTTCTGAGTATGAACCACGTCAAATTAGTAACTGGAAATTTTCGGTGTTAACCTCAGGGGTCGAGGTGTACTCACGTATTAAGTATGGGAAATTTCTGAGCTACATGACCGTCAATGAATTTCATTATGTTTAATTAAGCTGTGAAGGTTTGATAAACCTTGCAATCGTCTTTCAAGTCAGTTATCATAATAGGATCTGGTCGACAATTTTATTTCAAGCCAAATGCGCTGGCTGGTGGAGACCTCTGCCTTCAATAGCTGCCAGTAAACAACGTTTTGTTTCAGTCCCAGAGCCTGGTTATGATTAGCGCTGTGTACGGCGAGATCACGGGCAATGCATCAAGAATGCCTCACAAGATATGAAAGCTGTAAATATGAATTCAAACTTGAAGGGTGAGCTAATTGGTAAAGTATTAACAAGGAGTCGTCGGAGTAATCGCTTAAATGTCTAATGTAGTGGGATCTAAGTCCGTGTCCAGCTCAGGCCGGGAATTTCATAAAAGGTAGCTCAAATAAGCAGGTGGTCGTTGTAAGAAGCAAAAGAGGACAGGAACAGCAGAGAGCCATGCTGTTTCTCTCCAGGGCGGTTGCCATGGTTACGACAGGTCTTGGCCGGTGGTGTCCCGCTGTATTTAGCAATTATGATTATTGTGTAAACTTTAATTCCCGAAACATGAAAGAGTCAGTTGATACTCTTTATCACTATTCGTAAAGAGGAAGACATTCTAGTGAGTTAATCAGATATTCATGTTGTACGTTATTTGCTGCTCAAGTTAATTAGTTCAGTTTTGACGTTGCAAATGGGTCAGAGCAAGCAATTTCTATCGAAGCCTATGAAATATCATTTCCGAAAGCAAAGAGGTTGTTTATCTCCAAGAAAGAACAGTTCTTGACCCATACAAAGGAATGGAAGTTTGCGCGCGTCAGGGAGTCGTTGTTTGTAAGCTCCCAGCTGGTGAGGATAGAAGAGGATTCCAATGGAAAGAGATATTGAAGGTGGCAGGATCTGAGGTTCTCCTACAGGACCTTCTAAAAATCAGGGGACCATATCCATTAATTCACCTTACTTCATCTATGATTCTTGGTTCTATATATAGCATAGTTTCAAATTATTTGTACGAATTTAGGAAAGTGATTGAACACATGAAAACAAGAACAAATAGCAACCTTTGAACAAACATAAAATTAAGCGCAGTTTCCAAGCTAGAGACTGAAAAATTTGGCGCCGTTTAACGAGAAATGACGTACTATGTGGTTAAATAATAACGTATATATGTTTATCAAATCAGGAAATTCTACTTAAGCTGTAAATTTGAGTGAAGTTTAGTATAGATAGATTGTGGCAAAGATAGAATTTCCCACATATCATCAAAAAAATTGAAAGTTGTGTAATAGATAAAAAGGGACGCAGACTTAAGATGCAGTCTTCAATCATAACCCAAGATTAACATATTTCTTGGGTACAACAATAGTCGTGGTGTGTTAAGCTGATACAACCAAAGTCTAAATATTACGTAAATATTATTTGTCTAAATAATACGTAATTTGTGACGAAGCATTGCAAATGTTGCGTACCTGTAACTCAACTATATCCTGTGTCATGCTTGCCAAGTAGTAACTTAATGGATCTCGTTCTGTTCTGGTGGCTGTGGGTGGAGTGAATTGAAAAAAAAAAACTTTTTTCGAGAGTTAAAAGTAGCTGTTTACTAATTTCATTTTTGTTTTATGGTGCTGTTATTGGATCTGTTATCTGTCGTCTCTAATAATAACAGTCTACAAGAGAAGTAGGTAAGTTCTTCTATGACGTAAATTTCCATTCTACATCGAGAATTTTCAATATGCCTCCAATTTTATGATTTCGTACAACCTGCTGTACCATGGAACAGACGCACATGTTGTACCTTGGAACACATACCAAGGAACATTAACCAGAGCTGAAACTGTTATTCTTGTTAGTTTGATAAGGGTTATCAGGCCAATGCTTGGGACCCGTCCTGACCTGGTAACCCGATGACCCGGATGTCCTACTTTACAGAGGGAAAGCAATAGCATAAGTTCAATTGCAGTTGGCTGTCCTACTTAACAGAAGAACAATAGCATAATTGCTTGGTGGAGACTAGTAACTACGATCGCAGACATGAAATAAGCATAGGAGAGACGGTTCGTGTTTCTGTCCTGCTCAGGATGAATCTTCACGTTTTCCCTGCCCCATAATGCGAACGCCGAGACAATACATTGCACAGAGGCACTAACCGCTACCTTGTCCATTTCATTCCATTGAAGGAAGCTAGCCAAGGAACATCATCAGGCATAACGATGTGGAGCCTTCAGGTGCAGCTAAAAGTAGAAACTATTACTACATTTGTAACGACACTATTACTACTAGTAATAAATATTAATAATAATAATAATAATAATAATCGTCTAAGGGACTTTTAGAGGGGCACATTCTCCTGATCTAATTCTTTTGTCTTCCCACCCCACTTTTAAACGAAAACATTACAAGAATACGAAGAAATCTTTAAAATGTTATTCTTATGCTGCAAATAAGGAAATCAGAGAGTTTCGTTTGTGGAACACTATGCTTGTAATACTTCTTGGGATTGGCAAAGAATGAGCATACATGTCATAAATAAATTAAAATCCAAAATGTATGAAATTAATGCATTATACTTACCACAGGAATGATATCTTTGTGATCTTCTTTTTACCTTTTAGCAATAAGCTGTTATCCTGATAGTATCACAATTTTACAGTATGTGGCCTCCATCAGAGCGAACGCGAGCGTGGGTACAGCGATTTAATGAACTTTAAGTGTTGTCGAATGTTTCGAGTGTATCTCGAATGACTTGAAATCCGACGTGGCTACGTTGTTGCATATCTCGTAGATCACGAACCTCCGTTGAATACACAATGATTTCAAATGTCCCAACAAATAAAAATTCATAGGATTTAAATCTGGTGAACGAGCGGACCACAAAAGTGGACCACGTACTTCTATCAACATGCACGGCAGTGCATGAGCCAAGTTCTTCACGTCAGAAAACGTCAGCACTGCCAGAAGCATGTTATACAGGAACAAGAGTTTATGGCAAAATCGACGATTTGGGGGCCCCGTAAGAAAAAAGATGTTAAAGATAGGAATATGAGCTTTTGCCGTTAAGGAGATATGGTAAATATGTGCAGATGTACAAAATTTCACATTCGTATCTCAAACTATGTTCTAGTTGTGGACCCCTGAAATTGTACATTTTAGGCTAACTGACTCACTCACTCACTCACTCACTGACTGACTCACTCACTCACTCACTCACTGACTGACTCACTCATCATATTGTTTAGGGTGTTTGGAGTAAGCTAGAAACATGAAATTTGGTAGGAAGGTAGAGGATGATAAGTAGATAAAGGAAAAATTCCGACATTTTGAAAAGGTCGCCATCTTGGATTCAAAATGGTCGCCAAACCTAAAATTTCAAAGAATACACAGCCTAAACGGTTAAAGCTAGAACAGTGAAATTTGGTATAAAACTACATCATTGATAGCAAATTAAGAAAACTTTTTAAAAATTTGAAAAAGTCGCCATTTTGGATTCAAAATGGCCGCCGACCCTAAACTTTTAAAGAATACACAGCCTAAACGGCTGGCGCTAGAATAATGAAATTTAGTTTGACAGTACAACATTATTAGTAGATTATGAAAATATTACAAAATATCTCTAAAGACGCCATCTTGGATCCAAAATGGCGGGCGTCATAAATCCATTTTCCAACTGCTTGAGCGAGAGATACGAAATTTGGCATAATGATGTATTATCAAGAGTAGTTTAGGAAAACATAACAACGTTTTAAAAAAGTCACCATCTTTGATTCAAAATGGCAGCTGAAATACCATTTTCAGATCGTTCGAGATAGAGAAATGAAATTTGGTACGACAGTGTATCATCACGAGTATGTCACGAAAATATAAGAAAACGCTAAAAATGTGTCCATTTTTTATCCAAAATGCCCGCCTAAGCCCCACTTTATAACGACTGAAGC
>JAGDQP010005278.1:28862-79415 GCA_022664845.1 Lepisma saccharinum
ATCATGTGGCGCAGTGCACTGCAGATTCTGGTTGTGATAAAAAGACGCAGTTCCTCCAAACTCCTCAAGTTCGATGCGCGGCCTGCCGTGGGATTCTTGGCGCAGCGACGCGAGCGAATCGAGGGGAGTATCAACACGTACGGCAGTGCATGCAGCCGAGTTCCGCGTGTCACAAAACGTCAGCATGCTATACAGGAACAAGATTTTATTGCGAAATCAGCGATTTTGAGGTTCTGTAAGAAAAAAGATGTTAAATTTGAAATATGAAATTTCGAAGTATGACGGTATATCTAGTAGATTACAAAATATCTGCAAAGACATCATTTTGAATCCAAAATGGCTGACTTCATAATCCATTTTCCAGAACGTTTGAACAAGGGATACGAAATTTGGCACAAGGGTGTATTAACAAGAGTAGTTTAGGAATAATTTACATTTTTGAAAAAAGTTGTTAACTTGGATCAAAATGGCCGCACAAAAACTTTTTCTACACCATTCGAGCTATAGAAACGAAATTTGGTATGAAGGTGTACCATCACAAGTAGGTAACGGCAATGTAAGAAAACTTTTTAAAAATCGCTTTCTTTAATTCAACATAGCCGCCCAAATACCATTTTCCAAACCACTGAAGCTAGAGAAACGAAATTTGGTATGAAGGTGTACCATCACGAAAATGTTTCAATAAATGGATCAAACCACCGCTATGAGCGTGCAGTCCCCGAGGTGATATGGGAAAAGGTCTGCACAGCATGGGGCGCTGTCCCCAGAAAGTCTGATCACAATAAAGGGGGCGTAGCCCTAAAAATTTGAAGTTGGGGCGCACACGGAATTCTGGGGGCAGCACACCCAGCGAGGTGAACCCAGTATATATATATACACGTATAAAAAGGTGTGAAATCCGAGCAAAACACCAGATGATGTTCGAGCCTTAGGGTTGGTGGTGGTGGATTTTAGGGCTGCCAGCAGGAAGCAAATTTGCTGTATCATCACAAGTAGGTTACAATAAATATGGCAAAGCTTCCCTATGCTTCAATAAATATCTCATTCCCACGGGTGGTGGGTATAGGAAAAAATCTGCAACATGGAAGCACAGTGTCCTGGAGAGTGGTTACGATAAAGGGGCGTAAGTACCCAAAAACTCGAAGTTAAGGGCGCAGCCAGCTACGGGGGGCGAGGACCTAAACGAGGCCGAGCGAGCGAGTATATATATTATACACGTACAAAAAGCTGTGAAATCCGAACAAAAACACCAGAGGTGCAAAAAGTGGAGCCAAGTTCTTTAGCCCTAAAAAGGTGTGAAATGGGAGACGGATGAGCCAAGTTCCTTGATGACAGCATGTATCAGGAACAAAGGAACTTGGCGCGAGCTGGCAACAGCCTTAGGGTTGGTGGCGCTGGACGTAGTGGGTTTTAGGATTCCCTTCACCCTTATAGCTTGAGGATCATGAACCTTGCCACTTCGCGCCAAGTTCCTTTGTTCCTGTTACATGCTGTCACCAAGGAACTTGGCTCATCCGTCTCCCATTTCACACCTTTTTAGGGCTAAAGAACTTGGCTCCACTTTTTGCACCTCTGGTGTTTTTGTTCGGATTCATTTTTCCTCAAATACGTACATTATATGTATTGGGATTTGTTCATAGAAATGACATGGTGCTCTATCGTGCATAAACTACATTTGGCGTCTAGCTTCTAATTTTAACTGGACCTGAAGGCTCCACATAATTACGTCTGAACGATGATGTCCCTCGGCAATCTTTCTTCGTGGAATGCAATGGACAAAGTAGCGGTTAGTGCCTCTGTGCAATGTATTATCTCGGTGTTCGCATTATGGGACAGGGAAAAAGTGAAGATTCTGAAAACCTTATGTTTGTCCTGAGCAGAACAGAAACACAAGCCGTCTCTCATATGCTTATTTCATGTCTCCGATTGTAGCTACTAATCTCCACCAAGCAATCATGCTATTGTTTTCCTTCTGCTAAGTAAAACAGCCAACTGCAATTGAACTCTTGATGTTGAATCTGCATAGAAATTCAGTCTTTTCCGATTTCGATTTCAACATTTTAAGGTATCATACTCAACCTTACAAATGCAGAGACATGATGATGTTCTTTCAGTATATTGCAATGTTCCGCGTATCTTCTGAACGCGTGGACATTACGTAAACAAAGCAATCATGTTTATAGGACAAACATGTGTAAGAGTGATGTAAACAAGAAGTAACACATCAATAGCAGCAGACGACAGACAACTCTACAAGTAAACAGCAGATGGAGCTGAAGTCGCCGAAGGACAAGAACGAAGACACCCTCCAAAATCACCCATAAAATGGACCAACGCTATTCACAAGGATCACTCGCCCCTGGGTGGTCAGCTCCTCTTCTTCCTCCGTTCTCAGTTGGCTACGCAATTGGTACCATCCTGCATACTCAGTTGGCTACACAACTGGTACAGCCCCTAGCAATCAGTTGGCTACGCAACCGGTGTAATCCTTTACGCCAAAACTAACACCCAAAGTAGAAGAAGCCTGCAGACGTCATCCTTCTATCTAAATTGTAATTTGTTTCCTACGGGACAGTAATTTTATTAACATTAGTATCTTATAATAAACCTGGTTAAGGGCTAGAATCCACTCCCGTGTATTTATTGTTTCTACCATAAAGAAACCAATGGAACATTACGTGGTGGATGAGTCGTATACACATTTAAAAGGGTTTGGCAGAGAATAAGTGCCTAAGAGAAGCACAAAAAGCCCAAGATACCACTACTATCTTCTAATCGTGCCTAGTAAACAAAACGTGTCAAGTTACATTTTTTTAAATCACTGCTTGACATTTAAATAATTAATAATCACAAGATAATAATGTTTAGGTTAGGGAATTAGGTTTAAAAGAACATTAAACAACATAAACAAAAGTAATTTTTATCTTAATGGATAAATGCCAGTAAATATGATGTCTGGTGGTAGAACGGCAACTTTTGATACAGAAACAAACAAAAGCAAAATAGTGAAAAAATGACAACTCCTTGAAAACCATCATTTAATATTCCCAACTTTACGAAATTTTCAGGTCATATGAACGAAGAACCAGATAGGTTTTTTATGCTGTTTGAGCATCTAACCTCCATGCAACAACGGGATGAAGTAAAACGAAAATAATTATTGCCTATGAACCATCAAGATACAGCATTGGACCTAGTATTTCAACTAAAGTCTCAAAACCTATTAGAGGAAACAACATACACACAGCTAAAGGATAAACTTACCATATATAGGTCCAAGATTCCTTTATACAAAGTCGAGTTGGAGATTAATTCGATGCAACAACAACAAGACGAACCTATCGAATCATACTTTTTTGAGAAAATTTAGAGCAATCAGACATAATATCCTCGAGGCAACAGAGGAACAAAAGGTCCACTACTTGTCATTAGGTCTAACTAAAGAATATCTCAAGAATATTGCTTTAGAAAGGTATACGTCCGTCAGAGATCTTCGAAAGCGCTTACATGCACTAGAAGCATCAACTGATTTATTTAAAAAAATATAATATATGGAAAAGTCACAAACCCTGTTAGCATTGGCGGACAAAAACCAGCAGATACAGAATACAAGGACTTCTCCTATGCTTAATCCCACAATAAGGCAAATAGAGGGACAAAGTGCAACTTTCCAAAATCCCATGTACAACCTAGGACCAATTTATCTTCAAAATGACAATCAAAACCTATTTAGCCAACCACAAAATAATCAAATTCCATACGTTCAAAATCCCAATAGGCAACAACCTTACTACCAAATTCATAACCAGAACCTATCCCAGCAAACTGAAACAACAGAAACCCTACCACCATGGATGACTCAAGAGACCATAATAGACTTCCGTAAAGGTGAACCAGAACCGCCCTGCCAAACATTTCCTTAATAAACATACTCAAATGTAAGAACATTACTACCATGGCCAAAGCAAGAGCCACCTCACGAAATACCTATCTACTAAACAAAGACATCTTAAGGCAACCAAACCCTACCCCAACCTCCCATCCTAGCATGGTACAGTAACGAACCTGTACCCCTTGGACAAGAACCTGTAAAGAATATTATTGATACATCTTCCTATCAGATACAGCAAATTAAACCTAATCCTAATCAAGTAAAACTACCACAAAACAATTTGGAAAGTATAAATAATAAATTAGCAGAACTATCTCTGATGGTAATCAAAAATAACAGAAGCAGAAACAGGAATATAGGAAGAATGGACAAAATAAATATTATAATAACAAGAAAAACGGTAATAAAACGTTACACCAATACACCATAAAGGATGGAGATAAGAACCAAAACGAACATGGTACTGTCTCTGTATGCGTTATATGTTTTAAAAGAGGACATTCAGCACAAATACGTTGGTATTAAAAAAAATACGCCAATTGGGAAAACTAGAAATGGCATCCCGTGCCCGAAATGACGTCGATGGCCCGGGGACTCAATCAGTAAAAAAAAAAAAAAGACAAGATTGAACTTCACTCAAAAGGATCTACCCAAGGAAAAAGAAGGTTAAATTGCATCCTAAAGAATCAGCCCCAGCTGAATCCACGATGTTTTCTGGTCAAATAACAAAAAAAAAAAAAAAAAAAAAAATGAGTTAATAAAATAGAACACTGAGGAAAATAAGTCTATGAATAATGTATATAGAAACGACGAAGTAATACCAACAATTATAGGCCCAGCGAGTTGAATTCCAATTCGGTGTAAAAATCAAATACCTAAGAACTGTACTTCAATACCTTACATCACGAACGAGAAAGGTATAACTGGAAAGATAGTTCAGATGAACTATATTGCTCTGATCAAATTCAAAATTGGGAACACACTGTATTCACACTATTTTCGGATATTTGAACAAAAAGATTTAAGCCCTATAATGGGTCAAGATCTACTAAAGAGACTACAAGCAAAATTAAACCTAGAGAAAAAGATTTTAACCCAGGAAACCATCATATCTACATGAAGGAAGCAGTAAGTGTTCAATTTCACACACTGTCATAAATCAAGTGAAAGAGCAAAATTCCGCTGACGGTTTTGTTTCTAAACGTAATGATACCAGCCAAGAGTTATTTGTTTCTTCCTGTACAAATCAATACAGAATCACTGCAACCAGAAACAGCATCACAGTACAAAATACAGACAAGAAACTTGCAACCATATTCCGCAGCAAACACAGCTTTCAAATTTACGGCCAATCAGCAAAACTCACTTGTCTAGACAACAAATCACTGAATCATTCCTCGAATTTTTCTTAATTCGAGGTATTCTGACTGTATATCGGTGTGCTGAAGTCGAAAATGATATTAAAGAAATCATATCACGCACCATTTTGTCACAAACTGCATGAATTTATAGTAGGTAGATAAACACTATACTGTCATAGTAAAGCCTTGTAGTTCACAAACAGTTAAGAGAGTGAAGCATTTTAGTATATGAATGTAGAATGTGGAGATATGGCTATATTTTAGAGTGGATGATCAACAAAGCCGGCATCTTGAAATCCACCATATTGTATTTTTTTTCAACTGGCAAGTGGGTACTATAACATATCAAACAGCACGAGATTCTTCTCAGAAAGTCATGGCGGCCACGTTGATGCTGTACCCCAAAATGTAAAATTTTCCACCATTTCACTACGATGATTCAGTTTGCTGTCGATTTGTGAGAATCAAGGCTGTATTAAGGGTCTATTCATGTATAAAGCGGCAAATTATCGTGAAAATAACTCAGACACCGTAAGTGGTAGTCAAATCTGATTCCTGGACTGACTTTCTGGGACATTCAAGTATTGTTTGATATATCACACGATCCACTCGCTATTTTTTAAAAGAAAAATTAGGACCATCTATTATGGCGGATTTCAAGATGGCGGCCACGGTACTTCAAAATGAAGCCTGGCAAATATTAACCTGCAAGTCCCCATCAAATCCTACCCTGATGATCACTTAAATCATCGTATTTTCCTTTTGTTGGATGTAACATAAAGTTTTACAATCGACCACTAAGCTTATAGCCAGCGCTAAGTTTAAGCCAAGTCGTATTTTGCGTGTCTGAATAGCTCTGGCTAGAAGCTTAGCGGTCGATTGTAAAACTGGGGATTAAAGTTGCTTTAAAGATTAAAGTAGTTGGTCGTACCTTCAAAACAGTGCGTATCGTATTGTGACGTTGGGTCACTGCAATAGAGGCAAAGGGTTGAATGACCGGACTTTTTCTAGAAATCATTTTACAAAGAAAAGCTTAGATGGTAGTACTATGAGGTTAACTACTACCTCATAATAAATATGCCACTTCGTATGAAGGGAAAATATAGGTATGTTATCAGTTTCACGTAAAACAGAGAAAATATAACAAGTGACCTGACGATACCACTCACATTCAGGACAGGGATTGTGTCAGCCACTCTGTTCGATTTCTGCCTTTACCCTTCCGACAATTCTCAAACAAGGAAAAGCTTGAAATACAAGAATAGCTCAGTTATACCACTCATATTCCCATTTACATCCTCATCATCCTGAAAGCTTGTAAGTTATGGGAAAAAAATCTTTAATATAGTTTTATCGTAATTCGCATTCATATAATGTGATAGTTAAATTTTAACAAGCATTGTGTTCTTTCGGTACCTATAAATTATTCTTAGTAACAATTACTTAATTAATCCGGACGCTGTTAATAATATTTTTTCGCTCTCATAATGTGTGGAGAAGTTTGAAATGATCCAATAAGTGAGAAATGACAGGAATTCAACTTCTATGTAAAGCTTCAAATGCTTTCATGCAGAACTTGTTTTCCACATAAATAAATTGCGATAAAATGTCATGATTTATCAACCTACAAAATCAGTTTACAAACTTTATAAATTCAGTATTGCTATGTTACGAATGTGGATAAGCACAGTGCAAGGAAAGGACATCATAGACAATGAAACAAGAAACACATAACATGCAGATATTAACAACAAATTGGATATTTATTAACACAAGTTCGACTGAGAACAAGGTATCACTGAAAACTTCTTAAACTGTAGTAACCCTATACTCGTAGTAAACAATTGAATAGCATTGATCGGTTTCAGTTATATTGTCCGTGTCGGCTACAAGATTCAGATATGACTTACGATCGTAAGTCGAAATACAAATCAACATCGTTTAGCTTTTGATCCTATGTTCACTACCACACTCACGAAGAAGGACATCGTCTCTAAGAACTTGTTTAGAAAGCCGACATGATAACAAGAATAACGTAACTCGAAACTAACAAAGACTGCGTCCACAATCATCACGGAAAGAGCTAGACATAGTAAACAAATGTCAAAAATGACAAAGGTAACTAACTATTGCGGTATAGCAAGTATATCATCAATTATCCGGGAATCGGTTATCTGGATGATGGTTTATCCGGAAAGTTCAGTCATAAATTTAAAATAGCAAGATTACATTTGAGACTGGAAAATTACATGACTAAGTAGCTTATTTGAACTTTGAATTTTATTCATAACCTTCAGGCATCTAAGGCTCAGGCCGGGATGGGAAAGGGGAAAGGATGTGTGAAGATACCGGCTAGGGCCTAAGTTGAAGATATCATCTCAGCATATTTCTTGGTGTAACTGACAAGAAGTAGTAGGGATGTGACACCACCCAGTCCCCCCCATGTTGTATATCAATTGAAAGGTCTCATTGAGTATAGTATAATGCCAAAAGATTAGATTGCCCAAATATATTTAGTACGAGTTATGGCCGCTAGGGTACCAGAAGGTTTTGAGGCTCTATCTAGTGTCTTGCTGTACACACAATCAGCGTTCTACATTCAATGTACTCCTCGTAGTCCAGTGAACCATATGTATAAAAACAAAAACAAGTGATGCCATCTATAAAGAGAGCTCCAGGTACGAAACGTCATTGGAGAGCACATCAACGGCCTTTAATACTACAAGTGTTTATTGCATGCAAATTGTATGTTACAGGAAGGTTGCATAATTTAATAAGCTTTTTGAAGGAGACAAAGTATAATTAATGAATGAGACAACAAACAATAAATGAATAAAACAAAAGAGATTGAGAATATTAATATATTGGAAATGTAATATCAGACCACTTTAATTCTTCCTCTACTTTCTAGCAAAGAGATCTGCGGTGATGAATCGAAAGCAAATATATTTTACATATTGAAAAATAAGGCCTATCTATAGCTTGTTCAAAATGTTCGACCTTTTTTGATTTGTATCAAAACACACCTGCTTTCAAAGAGCGTTTAAGTTTTACTTGCCTTGTGAAGATAAAATAACGTAATTACATTATTAATAAACTATCTTCGTACCCGGAGCTCTCGTTATAGGTGAACTCACTTGTTCGTTTGCTACATATGATTCACTGGACTGCAAGGAATACATAGAATGAAGAACAGCGATCGTAATTGAAGCAGGACACGAGATGGAGCCTAAACATTTCCTGGCCCTCTAACGACCATAGCTCTTAGTACATATACGTACTTGGGTAATCCAATATTTTTGCATAGTACGATACTCCATGGGACCTTTCGAATCGATGTACACTATATTGGGGATTATGAGATGTTAATTCCCTACTTCTTGTGAGTAAAAGACTCTAGAAAACCTCAGTCAAGATGGTTGGCCGCTTGGATTGAGCCAACGACCTCCGGAATGCTAAGCCAACAGTAAGTAGCTTGTATTTCCATACTAAGCGCTGTATTTTAATAATAGGTTATCCGGAATATCGGATTTCCGGACACTATCGGGACCCAATTAGTCGAGATTATCAATGCTCTATTATATGTATTAAATGTTTTATTTTAAGTGATAACATTATGGTTTGTCACTTTCTGCATAATTTGATAATATAATGAATGTTGCCGTATAGTGGGAATAACGGTACTATATTACTTCGTTTTCGTCATATGAAACACGCAAAGCTCATTGTAAAACGCATCGTACGTTAACTAACTAGAGATCTAAAAATATCCAGAATATTTGTCACAATATTCGTCTGTACCACGTAAACCATATTTATAACAAAACTGCAACAAAAAATGATAATTTACGTAAGTCGGACCTGTTGAACAATTTACGCCTGAGCCCAAATTCCCTAAATGCCATAAGTTATTTTTTAAAAATAATAGTAGAACCGACTAGATCTTCATTGATGGTGTAATATAGCGTTCTATATGTTATTACTTTTCACACGAAAGAACCTTGTATATGAGAACTTTTTCACAAGAAAATGTTAATAACTAACACAGAAAGAATAAGAACTTTGAATTTACAGTATTTTTTTTTTTTAACTCAGGTTGAGACTGGGTGAAGGAAAACGGAAAATTCAGCCACGATTTTCAGTTTGGGTTTAAAGCTAAAACCTTGGAGAATTGCAATGTAGAAGTTCTACGAATACATTCTCATTAGCCTTTTAGGCATATAATATTGACTGAGTCGCGAATAGTACCAAGATCACCTCGGTGATAATCTATTCTTTACAGTGGTGGCATAAGGCCAGCTGGGGCCCGGAGTAATTAAAGTGGGAACACTGGGGACCCCGCGGGAACCTCACTAAAAGGGTGGATAACTTCTCGTTCACTCACTGTAGCCTATAAATGATAATGGTTAATAAGATTGTGACTTATCAGGCATTACAGCCAATGCACAAATAGGAGTTCCGAGACAAAATAGTTATAGTGTCACCGACCACCACCGAACTCTGTTGATTTACCAAGTAATTAATCATTCGCGTTGACGACCGGTGCGGCCCCTAGGTGTGAGGAACACGCGGCGTGGTCATCACAGACTATCCCTTACACTGCCACTCAACTTACATATGAACGTGGTACATAGCATCCAGTATTTTATTCGTATATTAGCTTGGGGAAATCGAAGAAAGTCCGTCAAAATCTCTGTCAGGATGGACGATTCTACAAATAGTACTATTTCCCATTGCTGATTCAAAGTCTGTGATGTTAATCATAGATGGGAGGACATATTTGATCGATAAGATATGAAGATAAAAAAGAGAAATTATCTTAATGAAGGACATATTAAATAGAATCTATTTACTTATTATTGCTGTTCAAACAAATACTTTACACCTGTTGAATTGAGCTGACTGTTCTTGCCTTAGATACCGCTTAAAGGCAATCACTTCCGAAAGAAATAACAACACAAAATAACTTAACAGAGACAATTCTGAATGGGCCTTCATTATTTCCATTATCCTGTTCAGGACTGAAATTGGAACAGTAAACTTCCAAGCGTTTGTCAAGTGTTCCATATTTGGCTGAACAATTCCTTTCCTGAAAAGGTTTGAGAATGAATGAGGTTTCTCCAACTTTCATTGACACAGCAGACCGTCAAACAGCGGAAAGCTTCTATAAAAGATCAGCCGTGCGTACTTACTAGTTTCCATGGTAACCCACCCTGGAATGAGTTAAAAGTTAAAGAGGAAAAAAAAAATTAAACACTGCACATGGTTCACTCTTTCGAATTCGTGTTAAAAGCAACACTAAATGTTTTGCTGTGGTATTTAAATGTTTTTTTTTGTTGAGATCCTGTAGGGATGGGGATAAATATAAACATTCTGAAAAAAGGATTATACAATACTGTGTTTTCATTTACGCGCTGTAGTCAAAAGAGTTACATTTAACGAAAAAGTCATTTAAAAAAAAATAACTGTCAGGCATAAAGAGTAAAAATGCTGCATGTTTTAATACTAAAGTTTCTACTGTTTAAATATTATCTCTATGTAGGGCAAAACCGGGTAATAAACCCCAGGATTCTTTGTTCTTAGCCAGCCGAAACAATTGAAGGTGCATGTCATGATTCATAGATGTTTCCAATAAAGGATAAAGTGTAAAAGAAACGTGTTGTCTGTTTGGATGGGAAGAGAGCATAAGATGTGTATATTATTACAATAACTGGGCACATCAAAATTTTAAAGCCTACTTTGAATTTCATGAACTGTACAAGACCTACACTTTGTTAAGAATGAGGCAGGATCAAAAAGATAGCATGTTATGTGCTGTGGCCATGTTAGTATACTTTTTACTTTGATATGTTGTATGATGCATATTTACATGTGAATAACATGCATGTTGCATTCACACCTACGCAATTAACTTTTTAGCTGAAATTTTATGCAGATTTCCAAAAAATGGTCCTAGTTACCATGCTTTGCCCTATATCTACCTACAGGTTTTCCTTGAACGACAATATCTCAGGAATGTATTTTCCCTAGAACAGAAATGAAAATTATTTATATGAAATTTTGTCGGAAAATGCGCTATAGGTGAGACAGAAATGCGTAAAGTTAGCACGGGCCGTAAATAATTACATACGGTAAGCTGCGTTGGCTAAACAAATAATAATCAAACTTTTAGTATAGACAAACTCACTTTAAATTTGGACACTTCTAGCTGCTAAACTATTCTATTTTGACAGTGTTGAGCATGATCTATTTCACTTTTGTACTGTACGAAATTCATTACTTGAGGAACAGTGTAAATTGTAACTCATAGATCTGGTGTTGCTTGTGGAGTGCAGTTGTTATGGCCACAATATTCGTGTGTCAAAGGTCTACAAGCACGAGACGTTCTCGAAGGCTTTGTTTCAAATTCAGAAACTATTTCAGGCCTTTAAGAATTGGAGAAAAATGTCAAGGTAAGACAATATATCTGTTAGCTGATTGATTAATAAAGAAAAGCACATTCAAGAGGCATTAGTTTGCATATTTTTAATATGGAAAGTGTAAGAAGCAATGTACGTTAGGCATTGTTGACTTAAGGTCAGTAACAAGTCTACATCTAATGTAATAGGTCTATATTTTGTTCGACATTGTAAATTGTGGTATTGTTAGGGTAATTAGAGGAAGTCTTCAGAGGTTTGCGTGTGTCATACTAGTGATCAGAAGGTGGCGGGATAGAATCCTGTCTACGTCAGTTGAAGAGAGATAGAATTGTAAGTATGACAGAAATTCACCGTATGAGGAAGCAAATTCCATTTTGGAAGCGTCATGAAATAACCTTAATACAAAGGTAATAACAGTTTAAAAGAAGGAAGTCAAATATATTCAACTACGAGAAGTTCAAACCAGCTCCTCTGCTAATAATTATTATAAATAAGGCTGTGCAATTCTCAAGAATAATGTCTCTCTCTCTCTCTCTCTCTTTCTAAAAAAACTTGAACATGCGTATACAGAATATTAAGACAAATATTCGGGTTACGTGCAGTGTGTGTGTTTTAGTACGATGCTATGTTTGCATTCGTTTGGTTGGTCTGGGATGTGAATTGCGGTACTTTCGGAATAAAAAGAAGTTCGCTACAATCTCAGTAATGATTACTTTCTTATATAATGTAACCCCGTTAAACTTAAGGTTCCAATTGTATGTACACGTAATATTTATATATTATATTAATATGTGAATTAATTAAGGTATGTTTTGATATTTAACGACTTGCCAGTCATCCAAGATTTAATTTAGTATATCTATCAATATTTTATTCTATAAGTCTTTTTTCTCTGTTATTCTATTAAGGTATGTTCTAATGTGTGTAATATATCCTGTATTTAAATGTATTTCTGTATAAATGCAGTAATCATAGGTAATCTATATTTAACCATGCTTACTAATTTCTTATGCACATTGTGTAACTTCATATTTTTTATGTGTATTATTATGGGAGGTGCATTTCTTATGTAACTAGTTGCTCAGAAAAAAACCCTTTTGATTTTGAATATACGCGTATATCCTGCATTCGTGAAATTCTCTGCTATTCGAGGGGCGAACAGTTCTAGCTCTCTGCTTGACTTTCAGCAGATAAAGAGAAAGAGGATGCGGAAATGTGGAGGAGAGACATGTCAGTTCCAGTGTTCTGAAACAGCATCTTCAAGAAGATCCTTAATGGCCGGTAAGATTTTTTTTTAAAAGCCTATATTCAGAGCCATGTCGCAGAGCACACTGCGTTTCTGGTATGAAACTAAAGTAACTACTTATTTTGTGGAGTAGAACAGAAAAAAATATATATTTGCTTACCAACGGAAATATTATATTTCCAGCTTTCTTACTTTCCCTATGTAAATGGGCACTGAAGCATTCTTATAGAATTAATGAAATAATTACCTTTGATGTAAATTAAGAATTTTGTATGGAAGTGAAAAAGGCACTTTTTTGGAAGGATAGTTTAAATTGCATTAGTTCAGATAGGGAACATTCATCCAATGAAGTGCGAATGATTATTAAGTTCCTTATGAATTATTCCTTTTCATACCTAGAAAATCCTCTTGAGACTGAGTTTGAATGAGTTGAATGCTTTTATGCCTCAGTAAGAGTAAAAGTGAGAATATTGTTTACCTTTTAATAAATATTCAAAATAATAGTTTTAGTCCTTCAGTTTTTAGGAGTTTGAAGAGTACAATACTCTTGTTTTCCTTGATGACATAGATTACTGTAAACTAACTACACTCTATGCATATTAAACGCTTTAAAGTTCATTTTCTTAATTTTCCCTGACAAAAGGGACACCCTTTCAAACACAGAAACTTTCCTCATTTGAATATATTTGTATTTCTCCCACATTAATTGTAGGAAATCGTCGCAGTAAGGTTCCTAAGCATCACAGGGATTATACATTGTCCTTAGAAAATTAATTGTTGGAATACGAAACCTATATAAACAAGTATACAATCGCAAAACCCACTTGACTAGCGGTTAAGTACGTGGATTTGAACCCCGTGATCGAATATCGTGACAGAGATTCTTTAGTGAGTTTGGATCACCAATAAGAGCAAACAATTGCGAATTATTATTCTTTATGAATTAAAGTGGGACGTTATGCACAGCTAGCCTAAACAAACGCAGTCCATTTGGGACAGAAATGGTGAATGAATGCAGCATTCCCCGTTGGTTTGTCAAATTTTGCTCCGGTGACACAGGATTGCAAAGTGAGCCCCGTGGGCACTGACCAATATCATACCCCTCAGAAACACCGTGGAAGCGGACCTTCGGAAAAGTGTTTGTACCATTACAAAGAAGTTAGGCGTACACCATACCACTGTCAGTCAGCGGGTCCGTGCGATCGGTTAGGAAAATTTGGACTCGTGGGTGCCACATGAGTTGATTCCAGCCAACAACAATCGCCGTCTGGAGGTGTGCAGTTCTGAGTGTAAGGAATAAGCAAGAAGGATTCCTGCATCGGATTGTCCCTTCAGATGAAAAATGGATCTGTTATGACAATGTAAATGGTCAGGACAATGGTTGAATCGTGATCAACGCCCAGGTCCTTAACCACCTCTGCACCTACGGAAAGCGTTGTTGCTGGTATGGTGGGAGTGATCCATCAAGCAAAGTGAAACAATCACTGCAGATCGTTACAGTGTTGAACTCCATGAAACTCACAGCAAACTTGTCCGAAAGCATCCAGCAATGATCAACACACATGATGTCTTCATGTTGCATAATAATGCCTGTCCACACATCGCGCAAAGAACGGTATAGGCTCTCCATGAGTTGCAGTATGAAACTCACCCCATATCTGTCTCCCACTGACTACCACCTCTTCCAGCATCTCGATCACTTCTTGGCAGAGAAGATCTTCCCTGCACATTGGGTGGCACAACATGCAGTTTAAGAATTCCGCGCGTCGCAGATTTCAGACTTCTTTCGCCATGGAATCAAATCATTAGCTGAGCGATAGCAACAGTGTGTGGGTGCAAATGGCGCATACTTTAACCAAGAAATGGAGTTTTCACGGTTTTGCCTTTGTACATGATGCACCCACGTCGGATATTTTATTTGCACTAGCCCAATTTATGTATAACAGGTGTGTTGCAAGGAAATCCAAAGACAGAAAATAAGTTTTTAATAGAATTTCACTGTTTATTGATACTTTTGACTTGAATGCTATGAGAAGTAACATAACTGAACACGTTACTGCAACACTAGACAAACCAGAAACATAGTGGAACATGTGATATTAATGGGAAAAGATGACTAATGAAGTTCTCTACTTCTCTAGGAGTTTGGACAATTAGATTGTCGCTGTAGGGTCCTCAATTTTGATTATATATTTTGTCCCTAGCGTCCTACAGAGAGAACACTAAGTTCAGAAAACACCTTATTTTCTTGGAGTTCTATGGTAGATGTAAGTTTCAAATCGTTCCTGACACGCAACACACTTTTGTGTTGTGAATTACTAATATGTGAGAATATACAGATGTCTTTAGAATTCACTGTAATCAATATAAGGTAAATGTACCGATTATGGCCCAGGGCTCCAATATAGCCCATCACCCAGAACTCTGCAGCTTTCCGTTTGTGCTACTAGATGTCACCGTAAATTAGGGTCCGGAGCCCTAATTTTGGGTAATGTCACGATTCCGGGTAGTCAGTTATGTCAGTTGGATTGTACTACCATCTGCATGGATTACTGCTAATATGCGGAAAAGAAGGTGCCCACTGCCCGTCGCCATTGTCAGTTTGGTGTCATTCTTGTGCAGGAATGTTGCATCAGTCAAGTGAGTGTGGTATTCGCTGATTTTTTTAAATACAGCAGTGCTGAGGGTATTTTCTTAGTATAGATAAAAGGTAAGTGAAGTCGAAAGTTAATACATTGGTTTAATGTATGCTTTTATATGTGTAAGTGTTTTGGACGCCATAAAGAGGCAGCATGACTGGAAAATGGAAAATGAATGAGCACATTACTGTAGAGTCATGAAAAATGAATGCGCACATTACTGTAGAGTCATGGATGAAAGGTACTACGGTCTCCGAGCCAGGTACATTAGATCCGTTGCGTTGCATGAAGAAACAACATACCTATTCCGTTTAGTAAGGACAAAGCTGCTGCTGGAGAAAAAATGGATGGGAGGTTTTCTGAAATGTCACCCTGATCTCACGTTCCGGACACTATAGAAACTGTCAGTTTGCCAGAGCAAAACGTTTCACTAAAAAAACAGTAGATGCCTTCTTTAAAATGACGATGCAAAGCTCTTGGAATTCGCTCCACATAGGATTTTCAACTGTGATGAGACTGGAATCACAGTCATGCAAGGAAAAAGCAGTAAAGTTATCTGTGTAAAGAGAAAACGATGAGTATCAAATATGTCTCTTGCTGAATGGAGAGCTCTATCACTGTCGCGACAAGTATGAGTTCAACTCGTTATTTCGTACGGCCGTTCATAACATTTCCACGAAAGAACAGAAATGAGAACCTGAAAAATGGAACTCCAACGGGATCAGTTATTACATGTCAAAAGTCTAATTGGATGCAACTCTCAAGTTTCACGGAGTGGTTCGAACACTTCATAGACAATATGAAACCATCACCAGATGATCCAGTGCTGCTGCTCTTTGACGGACATCACTCTCATACGCGAAACATTGACGTAAATGATCGAGCTCGTGAAAAAGGAGTCACCTTAGTATGTCTACCTTCCCATACCAGTCATAGTCTGCAGCCTCTCGACTTGTCATTCATGGCTCCGTTAAAAACTTTCTTCTCCCAGGAGATTGAAAACTGGCCCGTCCAACAACCTTTCCAATCTCTTAAGGATAAGAACGTTGGACCGCTGTGAGACGGGCTTATTCTCGAGCTGCTACACTAGAAGTGGACGCTAATGGATTTAAAAAGTGTTTTACCACTATCCATTTGACCCACTAATATTTTCACCTCATGATTTTCCACCTGTTGATAACTCTACACCTTGTGACGTAGCATGCCAACAACAAACAAGTCACAATCGTGAAAATGAAATGAGTCCAATACCATTTCCGTCTTTGAAATAAGCCCACCTCCGTGCTCTCACCTTCACGACATACAGCAAGCTCAGGAAAGGCTGCTATGTTGACACTATCTCCATTTAGAAATGCTCTGATAGATTCCCTTGCAAAGATCGGATGAAGAATGAAGGAAAATTAGCATACTGTGGCAGAGACATAGTTTGATGCATCTTCGACATCATCCGGTGTGAAGCCTACCAAGAGAAAGTTATTCGGGCATACGAAACTTTCTATGAAGAAAATCCAACGGGTAAAGAAGAAAAAGGAGGAAGATACCTTCTACGACGAAGAGTCGAACTCAAGCTATGATGAACTTTTGTTGCAGGAGTCTTCATCAGAATATGTCGAGGATGAAGAATGCATATAAGGCAGGCAGCTATAACTAACAGACAGGTCCACCAATACGTGGATTAAATGTACTAAATGTTTACGTTGGGCGCATGAACTTTGTTCTAGTATTGAGAGGCATACATGTATGTGGCGTATTTTCAACTGTGATCTTTGCATACGTAAAAGCTAAGTGAAAGAAAGCTTGTACAACTCTACAATGATAACATCCAGCATACTTCTGTGTTAATTGCTTTTTTTTGTATATGGGTAAATAAACTAGACACAAAGGTCAGGCTTTATTTTCTTTAATTGCCATACTTATTCCCAACCCGAATTTAGGAACCCATTTTCTGTAACGTAAAAATTGAACATTTTGAAGATTTACTCTGTATCTTTTTTCAGCATTGATTTATTGCTACGTAGACTTACGAATTAATTATTGATGTAATGTGGAATATATATTATATAATTTAATGATTCTTAGTCCATTTATTTGGTCTCATATTCGGATTTACAAAGGTAACCGATAATTGGGCACTTTCCCCAATATCTTCATATTTATAAATTATTTTCCTGTAATATTTAAAGGGAATTCCTTATACTACACCTAAATTTTCAGAATACTATTATGTTGAAACTATTCTCTCACATCCTGCTTTTCTGGGTTTTCCATTAGAGGGGCAGGAAGACAAGAGAGAAAGACGTGAACGAGAGAAAAATACTGGAACTCTTCCTTCTGAGCCATTTCTCTCTTTCGAATGGTGCTAAAATCGTTCTGACAGGAGTCCCGTTTTCATGTGGAACGAATGGCATTTCACCGTCATATGTGGGGAGGTATAAGAAAGACAAAAATAGGTTTTAATGTCAGAACAGCTTTTCAATCTGACTTCGAGCACGTGCGCACTGAAACCTTAGTAACAGCTTTTTTGTTTCTTCTAGAGCTCTGACTGGTGAAAAACGTAGAAGCAATTGAGAATTCTAACTTTGAAATTGTGTTTTAAAGACAATTCATCTTGCATCGAACTAGATAATGGTAGTGCATGTTATGGTGTAATTATGTTACTAAATAATTATTAGGTCCTATAGATGTGATATAAAAGTTAACAACTTTAAAAAGTGTTAACGTTTGACATCATCAGACAAGCATGCACATAGCTGACTATGTCGCTGCATTTGTCAAAAAATTAATAGATTTGAGCATATTATTTAATTAGTATAGTATTGGATAACACTTCTTAAAATAGCTAACGTTTTCTGTATTGAATTAGATAGTAAAAATATTTTTATATCTATCTAGAATTATGAAAACCTTATAAGAAAAATTAAAAAAAAATATTAAAAATATGCCTTCCGTTTTTTAAAAAAAAACGAACTCAAAAGGAAAAATATCTTTAGAAACATGGTTTTCTTTAGAACATTAATAAAGCCGTACTAAAACGTAAAAATAATTATATTTTCAAGAAAATTACTTTAAAAAATGAATGAAAAAAGAAAAGTAGCGTTCTCATATACAATCACTTTATTATAGATTCTTCCAATTGGTGCATCCCATGGTTTTTTTTAGTCATTCAGAAGTAGATTTTTTGAAAGTAATTTTCTTTTAAACAAAATTATTTCTTTTACTTTTTAATACGAATTGCTTAATTTCGTTGTTTTTCTAAGAAAATAATGTTTTTAAAAAGTTTTTATTGATTTACTTTTCAGTATGATTTTTTGAAAAATCATATTTTTAAGAATGTTTTTATTTTTATATTTTCCACTTTTTAGTTATAATTAAATGAAATTATAAAATTTTCCAAGATTTACTTTCGAGTTATTTCAGTATTGGATATTGTATGTAAGCTAATATTTTGTCCCCAAAATCCTAAAGTTCTGCAACAAGTTAAACGTATCATCGCTGGAGCTAAGAAGTTCTTACTGAAAAAAAAAATACTTTTAAATATATATATATATAAAAAAATATAAGAAAGTAACAATGAAATATGGTATTGTCATCCGACTTACGTCGCTGTGCAAAATTTCATTACTGCACAATGTGGGAAATGAGTTAAATTAAGTTTGCAAGAGTAAAGAACACGGTTCAAATATTGTGAGCTAAGGAAAAGCCTCCAAAAATACGTAATTTAATACGATTTCAATTAACTATCAACCTATGATTGAGAGTTCATTACCATTTTCCTGGTTTAATTTTTACTGGTGCGGAATTCATCTTACGTATCAAGATAATCATTTATAAATCATTAGCTGATATAGTCGGCCGTTGGTGGGGTATATACTGACTCACGGAAAGCCTGATGCAGAACAATCCTACTATGTCGTTGTCTACGATCTTCCTATGACCAAATGAAGGACACGTACAACAACTGGTAGAGATAAGGCAGACTGTGTGCGTAGAAAGACGCACTTGGTAGCTGCTGCAAGAATTTCAGTACATCAGCGTATACAGGTTCTTTCACTATCAAAATGTGTATTCCATACAAAAAATGGAATGGTGTATGTTGGACAAACCTTGTAGTTTTGAAGATTTAGAATTTACTTGCTACTTATTGAGGGTGATCAACATTTTATTAAGCCAACTCGGGACACATCGTGTTCAAATAAAAAACAACTTGAAATCGACATTAGAAGACATTTTGATTCGATTGTTAACGTAAAAAATGTAAATTGCATTCTTCTGTATAAGTCGATGTGATTCTGGTGCTAGCGCGTCTAACTACGAATCGAGTGGCCGGGGCTCAAATCCCCGAAGTCTTTTCTCCCAGGATTCGATTTGAAGTGGGGAATATTTGGGATTTCCCCCTCTTTGCGAAAGTCTCTCTTAGCTCTCTTTTCCGAAATATCCTCCAAGCTTGGAACATGAACGGATATATCAGATACGGATACTACATTGAGAAAAAATCCCACTCTTTATAAATGTACATTTCAGTTTTCACCGTCCTTATATATTTTATAATTTTATATTGAGAATTCAATCTCCTACGTCATACAGCGAAAATCATCATCTGATTGGTTTGATGTAATCAATTTGTACTATTTCCGTAGCTATATGCTTCTCCCTTTGTTACGTTCCTTATTCAGAAGTTTCAAGAAGAAAACGAAAGAAATAGAAAGAACATTCAAATCATCACTTAACGAAATAATTAATGTACAAATTTGCAGAACATACTTCAATAAGTTAAAAAACCAACACATATTTTTAATAACAGAAATTGCTCAAAACAATTGCAGGGGTCAGTCTTAACTTGCAGTACTCTTTTTATCGCTAGTTTGTGTCAATTTTGATGTCTTAATAATTTGGCGGGCTAGCGTACACAACTTTTAACTTTTCACCTAAGGCTGTTCGAATCCTATCAATAGCCGTGTTTTATTGTACTTCACGAAACGCAAGAATAACTTCAATGTATAGTTTCAATTTACATTTCTTTCTTACATGCTTTTATTATTGTTTTTACAATGACATATTCAAACTATTCAATATATTCGTGGGTTACAAGTAGTACGTTAAATTTTTAACAGATGGCTGTAACAAGCACTATTAATTAATGTGTTTTTAAGTTCTTGAAAAATGCTTCACTTGAATTCATTAAAAATGTATACGATTGTCGGATATAAAAGCTCACATTTGTTTTGCAGAAAAGATAGGTAATTCTTTTTAAATGCAAGAGTTCTAAAGAACATTATTAGAAGATATGATTTAATCATGAAAAATGAGCTGTTATAAATTAGTGTTGAAGCTACCAAAATATATCAATATCTTAAAGAAATATTAAAAATAAAAATCAATTTTAAATCAATAAAACGAACTAAATAGCGTGTTAAGGTTTATAGAAACGCTATTCATCATTTTTACTGTTTCTTTCGATCCATTTTTGCTATCTCTTGTTAACAATACTAGCAAATCAAATATAACAAATCTGTATGTTAATGACAAGCAGTCAGCAGATTGATTACGTCATAACATGGTGGCGCCCGATTAAGCGCAAGACTGAGATCATTTCGTATCAAGGCTTTATTACTTTTGATAAATGCCTCACAGAGAGAAAAGAAAATATTTTCCGTAATCTGCTTTAACAGAAGAATGTTTTATTGCAATAAAAAAAACTACCGGAAATATCCATTGTACAAATCGGGCACTGAATATGCCCATGCCTGGCGCTCTAGAGTGCATTCAGCGTCCTCTTATCCTATCCAAGATGGCGGAATTCAAGATGGCCGCCGGCAACGTATGATCCGTTCAAATTTTCCTTATTGCCTGTAACATGTTCAGTAATATTTCATTCTTGTCTGTCTCGTATTTTTTATTTTATTCGATTATTTTGTACAGTATGGCCCCCAACCTGTATAGTATTTTGCATATTTATTACGAGGTTAAAACAACAATTAAAAGTGTAATTTCCAAAAGACCAACAGTTTGTACCTGTCATCCTCTAAGGACATTTCTAATAGACTACATATTATTAATACGTGTAAGCAGTAAATAGCTTGCCACTATGTTTAATCCATTTCCTGGATTTTTACGATGAATCTATTACATACCAAAATCTTACCTTAAACATACATTGAATATACGATTTTGAACACAATCAGGACTTTTGGCGTCCCGGGCAAGATCTACCAGGGACGCAGGACTTTGAGGGTTCAAAACAGGACAGTCCCGGGTAGCTCGAGACGGTAGGTCACCCTATATTTATTACAAGAACTGTGACTCACTAGTGTATATGGTACAGTCAGAACTCGAAATCTACTACTTACACAGCACTTACGATAAAAACGTAAAAACGTCTAATGCAATTTGTCAAAATCGGTAGTAAGAAGGAGGATTAACATTATTTGTTAATAAAAACGCGAATATTAAAAATAATACTAAGTTTTTACTAAAATTTTATAAAACAAAAGTTCTAATATCATAACTCTCAATCATAATTAGTGTTTAAAGGCACTACTTTGTACTACTTTTATACAGATACGTACGGTACATACCAAATCATTACACATTGTGAATGAATTCTTTTGTTAAGATATACTTTATTATGTATAATATTTTTCTATAGTTACCTTGAAAAACTATACACTATGTATTTTAAGAAGACAAATTCTCGCTTAATATCCGCACTTTTTCCAGCAAAATTTCAATGTAGATTTCCAGGTGCGAATATTATACGAGCTATTCAGACAGATGGAAGTAAAAACCCTGATGGAAATATTTATATGTTTTGCCGAATTATTTCAAAATGTGTAGATGCTCACCTACGCAGCTTTGTTTCAGTTTCCTTCTTTAATGGGTTGAAACCACACGTTCGCAACGCACACATATGTTCAACTAAAATTATAAACACGTTATCTAGGTTCAAATATCACGCCACGGATATCGCCATAATAGTTCTCCAGTGTATAGCATCCGGCTAAGGTTCCACAAACGCTCTACCGTCATCCTTTCCCGTTGTTCTTGTGTCACTATGTCGGAAGGGAGTGTAGTGCCAAGACAGGAATCAAGCCAGGCTGACATGCAACGACGGTTTTGCGATGCGACGGTTTTGTGATGTAAGAGCCAATGCTGCTAAAAACTGTGTTTTCCTAACCGAAACCAGTTACCAAAAGCTAGTCGACGATGTGATTAAAGGCTAAGGCGACCATGAAGAACGAATCACGGGACTATTGGCTGCTGAAATATTATGACGTAATGATGGTCGAGAATAACACTAAGTCGTACCTGTTAAACAAGGGACGAGTGCTATTCAATTTTACGTCGCGGACTCCGAGCTATTTGACATACTCCATAAAGCCCATTTGGCTATTGGTCATGGAGGACGGGACAGGATGTTGAAAGAACTTTCACCCAAGTATAAGAACATTGCCCGTCATGATATTGAGCTGTACATTCACCTTTGTGAGAACTGCCAGAAGAAGCCAAAAAGGTATTAAAAAAGGTGTGGTCAAGCCAATGGATTTTTCGGAATTCAATTCCCGTTGTCAGGTCGATCTCATCAATTTTCAGTCCCATCCTGATAGAGAGTACAAGTTTATAATGGTTTACCAAGATCATCTCACTAAGTTTGTATTTCTCAGGGCTCTGAAATCAAAGAGAGCGGAAGAAGTAGTGTACAACCTCATCGACATATTTACGTTGCTTGGTGCCCCAACTATTTTACAGCCCGATAACGGCAGGGAATTTGCAAACAATGTGATAAGCAGCCTAAAGGAGTATTGGCTCACCTTGAAGATCGTCCATAGTAAGCCGCGCCACTCACAAAGTCAGGGTACCGTCGAAAGAGCAAATCAAGAAATTGAAAATATGCTGTGTGCTTGGATGCAAGATGAAAAAATCTAGTTGCTGGAGTGAAGGAATACGGTTCGTCCAACTTATAAAAAACAGAGCTTTTCATTCTGGGGTTAACAGGTCACCATACGAAGCTATATTCGGCTGCAAAGCTAGAGTAGGTGTCTCGACGTCGTCCCTGCCTGACGACGTTTTGCAAGACGTAGAGACTGAGGATGAGTTGGAAAATATAACAGAGAGCGTACAAACAAGACAACAGCAGGAAGAAAGACGAGACGAATCAATGCAAGAGGCACAGCTCCCTGCAGAAGACATAGATGAGAATGCAATCCATGATGGAGGAAACCAAAACAGCGATGAAGCCATGGTTATCGAAGATCCACCCATTTCCGTGGTTACCGAAAATCCTTCTTTTTCTGATATCTGTTGCGTCTGCTTAAAAGAAACCAGCGGTGCTCATAGATGTCAAAAGTGTGGCCGAAACGTTCATACCATTTGTGGACATTCTCCTAAAGACGATGACGGCGACGAAGTAGAAGTTTAATGGGGTTATCATTTTGTGCAATATTTGCTTCAATATTGAGAAAGCGATCGAAAGTAAAGTGGAATCGAAATTGAACCTTGAGATTCAGGCCAAAAAAAAGAAAAGGGATTCTGACAAAAAATTAATCCTGTACCTTTGGGTGCCACTGTGCTAGTTCCGATTCCCAACGTCGACAAAGGGCGGGGTGACTCACGCAATCTGTTGGCTATTGTTATGAACGTTACGGAAGATGGCCTTTATCGACTTGGAACTGAAGGAGGAATCTTGAAGCAACTCTACGCAAGATCAGAATTCACCGTATGCCCAAAGAACTTAATGAGAATTGAAGACGTTCCTGACCACGAAATACCTTTTCGATCTGCAGCTACTTCTCACTCCACAGAAAGCGACCAAGGATTCGTCAGGTGTTTGTGAAGTTGAATGCCAAAATATGAGTTGCCTTTGTGTGAAAAAGAAAATCAAGTGCAATTCAAAATATCACTCTTGCCTTCCCTGCTGCAACAAGTAGGTCAGGCCAGTTCTGCTTTGTGTATTACCGGTAACAATATTCTGTTCGCATTCTTCTTTAAGTCGTGAAATGTATGTACAAAATTAAATTGCCAAACTGTAAGGTGTTTTTGTGTGAAGAAGAAAAGTGAGTACTTACTGGAACAAGTACTTCAATTTCAGTTCTGCTTTCATTGTTTTCCGGTACGAATATCCTGTGCTTTATTTCGTAGTTTTTTTCTTTCAGTTTCAAATGCGTATTAATTAATAAATGCTTCTCTCATCTTGTGCCCTTTTAACATTTGCGTAATTAGTATTGGTAATTCTGTATAATGCCTAGGAATTGAATAGAATGCCTGGGAAAAGTATGTAACATTTTCACAGAAAACTTATATTTCATAATTTGCGTAAAACCATCAGGCATTCTATACATTACCTAGGCACTCTATAGAATACCGGGATTTCACACTTTGCCGGTAACATATACATAAAACATCAGAAATTTACGAAAATCCGGCAGTCCGCAAGTCTCGAGGTTGCCTGGATTTCTGATTGTCAACCTGTATTACTAACAAATTTGATCACTAGTATGAAAAATATAACAAATCTTATTAGTTGAACATTGGTAGCAAATTATAAAACGAATCTCGATGAGAACAACTTCCAAACAATTTACTCCACACAGAAAATTTCACCTCCGAGCACCAACCACCACTATGTTTCCTCCCGTGGAACTAAAGACGTTACGCACAGAAACAATCTGATACATTTAGTTAACAACAAAGCTTGTTTTTTCTTTTTTTCCAGAGAACTCACGGTTGTTTTTATAAATTTTCAGAAAAACGTACTTTACATTTTGTTCTATTTAGTGGCACATGATGACGCTCGAGATAGTAACAACAAGAGTGCTCATAAAGTTTTCCTTTTAGCTCGATAAGTTTCAAGATCACCATAATTACATTTCTATTGATGCATTAAGATTAATTTCTCTTTTACTGCCGACCACTTAACGTGTTTTAAAAGCGAAATTTGACTTCCTTCGTAAATACTGACAATGACAAAGTGGTGTTAGTTTAAATTAAGTGCAGCAGATTAAGTTTATTCCAAGGTTTGTAATATTTCGGATTATAGTTCTACACGTGTTAAACGTACCACAATATCTGCTTAGTCGCGACCGACTATCCATCAATTTTATTTCTTTATTTTCAATCACGTCACTACAGAAAGGTACGGTTGGAAAGTAATATAGTGAGACTGGCCTTCCAAACTAATAAACAGACTAATTCCGCGATTGTACCATTAAACCAAGCTGCGATTGTCTTTATTTCAAGTCATCTCCTCTACTGGCCTAAGCGAAAGGTCGTAAGTACCATTAAATTCCACTCGAATGAAGTGCAAGATAATACCGTGCCACTCAAGGCAGAAGGATATAAGTAAAATGCACTAAATGTTACAGAAGACATTTTTGAAAGCGAAAGACGTTTTTAATTTGAAGTTCTTTATAACTTTGTTAGTAACTGAGTTTTCCTGAGTTTTTTTTACTAACTTGTTTATAAAGGACAGATGTTTTGTTCCACGTTTGTTTTATTTGCCACATATTTGTTTATTGGCAGAGAATTGCAAAATAGTACATTTATGTCCTTCTACCTTGACCACGACAATATGATTTAAATTTTGAGTAATTACAAATTTAGTTTCATAAACTCTTACGAGTGAACAAAGAGAATAAAGAAGGAGTATATGTCTCTAAATCAGAATAGTGCTTTAGTTTATACTCCATTTTCTTAAATTAATTTTCAAAATTTCTTTCATGCTGTTAAATTAAGAATGTATCCCTCGAACTACCACTAATTTTAGTGAATTATTGACGCCTGTAAACTGTTCAACACCTCTTTATAATAAACATCTCTCCCTTAAAATAGTTGCAAGATTGTTATAAATGCAAAGGTGAATGAGAAAACACAGAACTAGGAATATTACTGGTAACTAAAGTTCACAAAACGGAAAGAATTTTCCATTGGACGTATTATTTTAAAATATGGTTGGTATATTTATTAAACGAATGAATTAAATATGATTATAGCATTATGT
Source organism: Lepisma saccharinum (assembly GCA_022664845.1). Classification (NCBI taxonomy): domain Eukaryota; kingdom Metazoa; phylum Arthropoda; class Insecta; order Zygentoma; family Lepismatidae; genus Lepisma; species Lepisma saccharinum. The sequence goes on from JAGDQP010005278.1 coordinate 55,413, forward strand.
GTATGATTGTAAAGTGTTTATTGTATTTGATGTTCTTCATCATGCAGTCATTTAACATAATTTTCTAAATAGGTCTCTTTTTAATTTAAAACAAAACAAAAATTACAATGCTTACTTATTTTTAAAAAACAACATGTACTAATTCATCAAGAATCAAAGTATTTGATCCAAAGAATGAATTAATTAACTTGTGGTGCCAACGAGACATGTCTCTTCTCGTCTCGGAAGCGATACGAGATACACTTTCCATAATTTGAGACGATACTACGTGTCTCGTCTCGTTTTCAAGACGAGATGGCTCTTGGAAAGTCTCGTTTCGAATGTCTCGGAAAATCTAAACAGACCCAATTCGTGTCAAGAATGAGATATTTCCTTGAAAAACCGTACCAATGTTAATTGATTATAAAGAGAGCTGGAGCAGGAATACCAAAACTTATTTTCAATGATTCTTCAAAGCAGCTTTAATTTCCATTTTTCAATTAATTCTAGCTTTCTGATTCTATTTTGTGACAGCGATCCAGATTCAAGCACAATGTTAAAACCTCAATAGTAATATCTATGTTTGTGTAAAAATCTTGTACTATAGAACGACACTCCAGACGTCCCTTAAATTACAGTTTCAATGATTAACCATTGTCTTTCTGAATGCGAACAAAGACAAAATCTTGTGAGTCATTTTTGGTACTGAGTTTGAAAAGGATTTCACAATAAAATTTAAGTATGTTGATCAAACCTAAGTCGTTTTAGCTCCCTTTATAGTGTAGCTAACAAGAAGGAACCATATAATCCTGCTTATTCCATTTGTCCGTCCGTATCCAAACAAGTTAGTCTCAGGAAGCGCAATCTATGAATAGATCGTTGAGATGTCATTGGAAATGTTTTGGCTGAACTAGCTTAAAACTACCGAAACCCTTTTAAATGGTACAGTGGGTCAGTTCTTAAAATTTTCGAATTGCTTCCATTACGTTATACTAATCTGCACCATAATTTGCATAAACATTACTCAGTAGAGTAGGAAAATATTGTCCATGTCCCCAAGCATTGCAGTTGTTAGTGTTGCATATCTCTTTTCTATAAAATAATTTTCTCTAATTGTTTTCATTACGTTAGAAGTAGCAGTACCAAACTTAGCATAAACATTATTCGACATAATAAATATATTGTGGATGTTTCTGTCGCAGAGCACTCCAGCTGCAAGTGATGTCAACCTATTTTAAACAATAATGTTTCAAATTGTTCTTTTGTCGTTCCATGAATTCGCATCAAAGTTGACAAACATAATTCGAGATAGCATAAAAGTACTCTAGGTGTTCCCATCCCCAAGGACCCAAGTTGTCAGTGCTGCCAACGTACTTTAAAGTAAAAAAATTCAAATAGCTTTTAAATCTTTAAACGTATACGCACCGAACTTGGCATACACATTATTCAACACAATATAAAAAATTGTACGAGTTTCACATCGATAAGCAGCCCACTTGTTAGTTTTGCTAACCAATTTTATAAAAATGAATTTTTGTGTGTTTGAGATGTTTTCGTTGAATTAGCGTAAGATACTGTCAAATAAGTATTTTGGAAGAAATCGGTTGTTGACAATTGCTGAGAAAGAAAATTCGGATGACGTTTGAAAGAAATGATCTCGCTGTTCGTCTGCATCTGCTTCAAATGTACGAAAGCATATAAAGTAAATTCGAGACAACTCGAGACAGAACTCTTCGAGACAAGACACGAAACGAGATAAACACGTTTTCAAGACGAGACAAGATTTCCACTGATATCTCGTTTCGTCTCATGGATAACGCTAGGATTAATCCAATATATTTCATGTATACAGAATTTGTTTACAAAAAGATTCAACTATATGCACTAAAAACTTAAGGAAATATTTAGAAAGTTACTTGTATAAAATAACACAGAACACGGAATTAACATCAAGCATTACTGAATGAATATCATACTATTTAAGTAACATCGGGTTATTTTTTATATGAATGAAAGAAAGCATGGTTTCTTCAAAGAAGTATAAATCTTTTTAAAAAAATGAAAGGTATTAATAAATTAAGACATTCTCTAAGAAAACGTGCTCTAAGAAAACATTTTCTTTCGCGATATCTTTTGGAAATGTTCCCTTAACTGGGACTTTTCTTGTAGCTATTTCAATATTTTTTCGTTGACTTTTCGCTGTTGGAAAGTAGAATTAAATAATGATCTATCAGGAGACCAATTACACTGGAGAGACACTTGTTGGAATTTTCTTCTTTATTTTTGTGAATAACTTGACTTTTATTGTACTTCCTCTGAAAGAAGGAAATCATTTTTAAGAAAGAAAGGCAAAATTCAGTTTTCTAGATAAATTAAAAACTATCATTGCCGTAAGAATCACTTTGAAAGTGAAAGCTAATTTCAAACTATGGTCTCACACAACACCGAATTGAGATGTTTAATGGAAAATGTGTAGTACTTAAAGGACAACATGCTTGATCCAGAACATGAAGTTATAGAGCTTACAGAAAGAAGATAATATAATAAAGTAGAAATGTGCTGATCATTTATTGTATTTTTTTTTCTTATTTTTTTGTTCGTCTATTAAGAGAAAATTGTTGAGTGTTACTCACACAAAATGCGGATACATTCGTCCCTATAGAATGCTCTATGACGTAGACCATTCCAGTACGAAGATCACGTCGTCACGTATTGTAAAACGCTGACAGGCAAACGCAAATTGACAGGCGACGTGACACTAAATGTTGAACTTCACTATTATAGTGAAACCATTGAGACTCAAAATCAGGGGCTGTTAGCTACTAGCTAAAGATTAAATATATGCTCTTTTGTAACTATGCACACTACTATCTAACCTATATAATTGTCTCATTTAAATTTATGGGCTTCCTTCCTCATCCAGTATTTTATAGATCTTATTTAAGGCAATGCCATTTACATGTATTTTTTACCCATTATTTAAAGAGCCGCAGTGGCTCAATAGTAGAACGCTCACCTCTGCTGCTTAAGGTTGTCGGTTTGATCCATGCTCATACGATGTGTTCTTTGTGGTGGGCAAACACCGTGTACGTGGGTTTTTCTCGGGGTTATCCCGTTTACTCTAACTTTCTTCATTCCAACAATTCTTCCATCATCGTCGATCCGGCCTGAGCGAAATTTGCCAAAAGGCCTTGAATAAAATTCAATGAATCAATCAATGTTCCAAACTTCTCACCCAATATCCTTTAGGATAGAATTTACGATATTGCTTCTTACCGATACACGCATTAAAATTTTAGCATTAGATATGAAGAATACAATACAGTAGCAATCTATTCCGAACATGTGTATCTTTCTGAAAAGTAATCTGTAACCTTTCATGACGGATGGAAAGTTAGAAAGTAACAATAAATGTTGATGTCTACTTTTAAGTAATTAATAATTATCATGATTCTGCCCATGAATTAAATACTGACTAGCTCAAGAAATCTTTGAAAACACTAAAATGCTTGGAACTTGTTACCTTTACGAACTCCTATGAACTTTTGTAGCGTTGCCAAACCCCTATCAATAAAAGTCAATGGTATGAACTTTACATTTTAGATTTTTTTCTTTGAAAAAATACTGTGGCGTAATTACCTGAAAAGGAATGACGTCACTGGGCGAGGACGTTCTCTGCGAAATAAAAATATTTCTCAAAGGGTCTCAGAGGTACGACTAAGACAAGATAGTCAACGTGAGACTAAGAGCCTCAATGCAATACCTGAATAGATTTAAAAACCGAAGCTACATTGTACGATTTATTTTAGCAAACAAAAATACAAAATAATAATAATAATAGTAATGGGAATACAACAATTAAATGAACATCTTTAAAGCTAATCTAAACGTATCATAGCTTTATCAGATGGCAGGAAATTCTACTGAAAATTCTCTGTTTCTGTTCTAAGTTCCGAATTATTACAACAACAAGCAATTTCAATTACAACTGCAGTCTATCTAAGTCAGAAAATTATCGTGTAATGATCGGCAATAATTGATCGATGAGAAATATGAAGTTTCGTAAAAAAACAATTAATTCTGAGTGCTTGAAAATTCTAAGTCCAAAAATTGGACTGTAGAATTTATCTAAGTCATACTGACCTTATTCTTGCTGTCAAGTTCGTGGATATGTTTGACAGAGTCGATGTGTCTCTGGTGCCGCGATGAATGTCAAGAGCCTTGAATAGAACTCATTCTCTCGTTTTGTTGTGAAAAAAGAGCCACTCCCAAAAAGAGAAACTTGCGTACCGTTTCTACATGATTCTACCATCACGAGACAGTCATGCCACTCTAAAATAATCTAATATGAAAATTTGGGAATTATAAAAGATTGAGATTTCAGGGGTGATGTCAGCGTGGTGTGACTTGGAAGCTACGTTAGTGCAAACACAATTCACCCTTGGACTAAAGGATGCAACGTTTCTGTTTTTGTGGATTCAAGTTATTTCAAGTTATCTAAAATGCAAAGTATATTGTAATCTGGTTGTTATTTTCTGAGTTTTAAGGAAACCAGATTATATCACTTTTCCTAGTTGCTAACGGGAACTTACTTTCCTTGTTTTTAGAAACAACGAGAATTCATAACTGGGAAAATTGCAGCAGTTCCACCAGAAAATAATAATGATTAGGATTGTAAATTTCTAGGATGCATAGATTTGTCCTTAACATTTACATTACGCGACAATACCTATATAATTTATTGATATTGTAAATTTATAATTAGTTTCCAAACAACATAAGAACAATGTTAAAAGTAATAAATGAATGAGACTTACATACTTTTCCACTGAAAGCTTCTCACTAACCTTTCATAATTGCAGTATAAAATCACACTTAAATCATTATATCTCACTATGAATCGCTCAATCACGTTACTCATTATGCGTCATTGCTATTCCCTTCAGAATTTTCAAAACATTTCTCACGAACTTATTTTATGTGCTTCATGCACATCACTGTATACCATTTGCTGCAATACAATTTTCTTTCAATGTCTTTCTTCCATACTAGGGAGTTAATTCTTACACTCTTCGGGATTAACTGATATTTTCCAAGACGCAAAATTAAAAAACTCGTGCCCCAAAAGTTCTTGAAAGATTTCCATTTTAAATCCTTTATTGAATTCTAGATTTCACTGAAAAGCAAGTTGGGATTTGGATTGTCGAAAGTATATATGTAAATTTATTCTAGCTATGTAGAACAATACAATGTTAGAGACCAGTGATAAGATTTTTTGTTTTAAGTAGTACATATTTCATCTTGGTATCTAGTCAAGTTTTCTTTACACTATACATAGTAACTATTTTCGGTTTGATTAGTCTCCCCGAGCTGACATCAATTTGGTCGTCATTAATGCTTCTATAACATAGATTACATTTTCCCTTAGTTTTAAACATAGTAAATAATTGTAAATTTTTTCTTGAACCCGAACACCTGTTATCATCATTTCTCTTTGTAACGTTCAGAATTCAGTAGATCATTCTCTCCGTTTTGGCGAAGGATTCCCACAACCAGGGCCGGATTTATACGTCTAGATGCCCTAGGCCCATGACTTCTAGCGACCCCGCCCCTCCGCCCTCACCAGTTCCGTCCTTTCTCCCTTCCTACCCTCACATTATGACAAATGACTCTCCTCCGTTTTCTAGCCATTAATATTAATAACACGATTATTTAACTCTACTAATGTGGTTATTTACAAACTATGTTTCAATAATATTATAAAAAATAAAACTATTTCATTAAATACAATGAGCAACTTTTTTAAACCACTCTAGGCTAATTGTTGAAAATATGTTAATTTCACTGAAGAAGAATGTAATACAAACTATGTTTCAAGTTTATTACTTACAATATAGTTATTACATTTCGTTCACGGCTTTTATGCAGCTTTAAAATGAATCCTAGCTTCAGCCATTTTTGGATTCTTCATTTTCTAATATCACACATGGCACATTGCAGTTTCGTGATAGAGTTACAATTTTAACAATTACAAACTCTAAATTTTCCTAAATGCCTTTGTAAAGTTTTAAGAAGAAAACATTCAAAAGTTAACAATTACAATCACGATACAAAACACTAAAATTTCCCAAATACATTTGTAGAGTATTCTAGAGGGGGGATAAAAAGACTTACAATACAAAACTTTGAAGTTTTCTTGAAATTTTCAAAAACAAATCTAAATTTAACAATTACAATAGAAAACACTAAAATTTTCAAAATACATTTACAAAGCTTAAAAAATCTAAAAAAATACAATTGCATTACAAAACACAAAGCACACAAGACACATATCATATAAGGACCTACAAAAACACTTAGAGTAAATTAAGGAATGGTAAAGTCATCATATTTTCTCCTCGTTATTTAGCATTTATTGATTCATCCTCTTTTCCGCTTCTGTTTATGTAGGAAAAAGAAACGTAGATTTACAAAACCCTGCCATGTGCCGGTATCTGTTAGTCAGTATATCGGTCCTCCCGCCAATACGTCGGCCCTAAGAACTATAAAGTTCAAAGTTTAAAGAATCTTTAGGAATGGACAAAAGCGACACTTCAAACTTATTAGCTACGTTGAATACTTAGGCAACTCTTTGAATTTTAAATACCATCTCTGGGAACATTCATTACCTAAAGGTATGAAGTCAAATTAGGGAGAAAATGTTTCTTCTGTCTTAAAACACACATTAAGATATTCTTTTTTTAAATTTGTAAGTCTTTAAATCCATCTTTGGATCAGACCAGGATAGGTTATGGGACGGTAGCGGCCGGTGTCTTAGTTAAGGTACCATTCTGACGTTTGTCTGGTGAAACTGAAGGAAACAAAAGGAAAATGCCAGTCAGGACGATTGGCAACAGGATACGAAGAACGGTACTTACCCATTGCGGACCCGAAAAGACACTTTCGGTTTGCTCATATACAAAAATTTGCGTAAATTAAACCTTCATGCATACTTAACACAAAGTAGCTCTTGCCCATGAACAGAGGTATAAGTGAGAGCGACGCCCTATATGTGACATAGACTAAAAAATATATAAAGTTTTCAAAGACATACTTTTCTTAAACAATTCCAACTAAAAAGTAAAAAAATAATTTTGTTTATGCATGACTAAAAATAGAAGCATGCGGCGGTTTTTTATATACAGTTACTTGATAAATTCTTCAATTGTTGCGCCCCATACTTTTCTTTTTAAAAGTCATGCATAAACAACATTATCTTTTTTACTTTTTAGTACGAATTGTTTAAGAAAAGTATGTATTTAAAAAGTTCTTTTCTTACCCTAAGTCTAATGTGTTCTGCAATAAGTCAAACGCCAAATCGTTGCAGGCTAGCATTTATGCGCAATATTAAAAAATAATTAAATATGGTTTTAAATTATATAAATATATAAAAATATATGAAAGTAACAATGGAATATTGTCACGCGACGTACGTCACTGTGCAAAATCTCATCACTGTATGACGTCTGAAAATGAGTTAAATTAACGTTGCAAGATTTGAAGACACCACGAACCATTGTGAACTAAAGAAAAGAGTGTAATAAGGATTGTTGATGTGTACAAAGACAAACAAAGGAATAAATAATGTTCGTATATAATCTATAATCTTTGTTGTATTATTTCTAATGTAAATTAACCAAACTATAAATTACCTAAAGTCAGTGATTTACGAGAGGGTCAGGAGGTTCAAAAGTGACAGTGTTTGACTCTTTCTCCTAATTTTGTTTCTTCTAAATATTGTTTTATTATTGTCTATATCTATATTATCTATATCTGTGTTATCTATATTCTTGTATATACTGAATATACCACCACATGGAATGAGAATTTGACGTCACAGCGTTATATACTCAGGCATACATCACGACTGAGTGAGACCAGATCACCACGAATTGCGGAATTTGCCATATTCTCAATACTAATCTACATTTTTTAAGAGTTAAACTTAAAGAGTCTTAGATTTCAGTACCGGTATGTTTCCTATTTAAATTGAATTAACTTAAATTTAATTCTTTCCCTAACTCTAACACGTAATTAAATACATATGCTCTACCAACGTAACTACAATTACATAACACAGCTACGCAAACATTTACTTCAAACTCGGCTCTGACCACAGACAAAATTTAGACAAATGGGACCGACGAAAAGTTACTCCTCACGGTTGGGCTTGGCATTGCAAATAAATAACTGGACATTTCTACAATATCTTGCCGGTTTGCTTGGACATTAAACACGGAAATCTTTGTCATCAATATTTGTGTATTCTGACATTATAATTTCTCTCACAGTTTGAAATAAAGTTCAAATCCATTTGTGATTGCTGCTAACCGACTGATATTCCTCCTTCGACAACAGCCTCGAATATAATCGAAATGTACGCAGCGAGCGAGGAATCCGCTCATTGTGGTGTGAAATATGACTCCAATGGCTTTCTGATCGCACCCACTATTCTCTGAAAATTTTATATACCCATGTGTAAAAACAGAAGATCGAAAGCAACTTTTATTTCTGTATAATTCGTCAGTTTAGCGTCCCGTTTCCCAGAGTATTATTCAGTGATAGTACATATGCCTTTCACGCCCGAAAGACTATTCAAAATCTGGTTAAGTGTTCGAACATTCAATAATTTGAGTGTAAACGCAATGTGTTTCAGTAGTTTGTACCTCTCCCTACATAAAAATTACGTCGTCCCTCTGTTACACAAGAGGCCCCAGCGTCATTGCCTATGTCTATATCATAAATATGTTTAAGTTTCTCGCAATTACCTTCTTCGTCAAAGATTATATATTTATTAATTCGCTCATCTGTAAACACTTCGTCAATAAGTTTACAAGTTCTAGTAGCAGTTTTAATTTCTTTATTATATATTTTGCAATACACTGTCATATTTATACAAAAACCTTTACAACTACGTTCTTAATTATGACATCCTACTGTCCTCTTTGTACTTAAGCCCTTGCGAAATGTTAAAGCTTATCATGCATTAAGAAAGCGTTCACTTATTGACAATAGCTGCCGAAAACCGGAACGTAGCAAATACTTGCGAAGAAATATTTTATAAATAACATAGTTGATAGTTCCTTATTCCTAGAAAAAAATTGTTCCTAACTTCAAATTTGCGAGGTTGCCATCTTCTGTACAAAATATTAAAAGAAATCAACACATAAGCCGGTACAATCGTAACCATTTTTGGGAAATTCAAGGTACTACAATGTATATTACACTACAGTCTAACGTAATAAATTAGGTTACTTCTAACTATAAATAAAACTTATGACTTTGTTGGAAGCTACTTAAAGTCACAACATTTTACACTAACAACGCTGCATTTGTAACATTTTTATATAGAGATCAGGTATAATAAACATCCTGTGTAAGCTATTACGAGTTAATTTCAGGCACGTAACTTGCTTAGAGCTTAATTTGTTATAGGTCTATCGATGGCGCTTCTCTATCAGCATATACAATGGTCAGTTGATGAACTCCGTATTACTGTGACGTGTATTTCAGTAGTAATTAAATCTTCTAAATATTTCTATAAATTAACGTATTTTTATTATCGTCTCAAAATATATTTTAAAGATAAAGTTTCGTTTCACTTAGCTGTCGTTCTCTCAGGTAATATTTGGGAGCCTTGAAATAAGTATACTAGATATATTTTATTAATAATTTCCTTAATTAGCTTTATCATCTGTTCTGGAAAGCCTATTGTGAAAAATCACACCTCATACGAAAGTAAGTCTATACAATTTTAAATTAGCAACTTAAAACAAATGCAACTTCATGTTTCCATTCAGAAATGTAACTCTGTGACAAGTGTAATACTTCATTAAGCAAATTTAATAAAATGAGAATCCACCATTATACTTACTATGAGTACTTTCACAGAAACTGACTGAACCTCCCAAAATACATACTAAACTAAATCTTTGTATATTATTGTTTACACTTTAACAGAAATACCTTATATGAGGTAATTGTAGAGCAGCAAAAGTAAAGAATCGATGGTAATGCCAATGGCGGCTAATGACAATTACCACACTAAGCTCCATTGTTAATAAATAGTAGAAGGATAACCTCAATTACTCTCATGTACTGTGTTAGTAACAGAAGTTTGTAACCTTTTTATTGAAGGAAGCCAAATCTTTTCTCAAGTAGCGGAAAGAAAAGGTATTTTAAACGATGAGTGATTCCTATCAGTTCTGTCATTCATCCAACACCCACGTTAGTATATGCTTAAAATACTGAAGTAAATGTTCCGTCTGCTGTTGCCTTCTATCACATTTCCTAACTTCTAAAGTATTGTAGGCGCGTGTGTGCCCTTTGTTTAGTGATAGAAAGAGAGAGGCAAAGAAGTTACATTAAATACGGAAACAAAGTTTTCCTGACGGCCTATACTTTTTCAGCTATTTAGCAGTTATAAGAATTATGTGACCAAATAAAAATGACGAAATGCTAATAAAAAATAATGTTCATCTTAATATTGAACAATTCCACGAATAGCTGTCATATTCGATCTTACAAACTGAAACATACCGTGGAAACACAATCGATTCTTAGAAGGTATACGATTCATGTTTACATAAAGAAATAAAACAAATCATTGGTACAGTACAAATGCGTAATTAGATTCTTTTTTCGAGTTTTTTTTAAATCACAAAAATAGATAAAGATAAAATTTTACTTCATTTTAACAGTAAATAATTCAGCTAAAAATATGAGAGTTTAAAATTTAAAAAATAATAGATTAAAATTTGCTCTATTCTATATTGACATAAACTATTGATTTGTTTCTTAATAATCGCCCTGGCAACCATAATAAATATCGACTACATAATTCTGTCAATGCGTAACACTCCACTTATAAAAAGTATTATACGCTGCAGAACATTTGGTGAAAAGTAAAGTGCTTTCATGTGGTGCGTTGCAGTCAAATGTTGAACAAAAAGTATTTCAAAAGTTTTTTTCTAATCACAATAAATTTTGTATAAAACATTAACGAGCTATACTACGCGTCACAAACTGACATTCAGAATAAACTTTTCGACTGTAATTGCGGTTTGTCTCCGAGAAGTTCAAAAATGCAAATTGGACATGTGATATGCTAGCAGAAATATTTGGGATCACGTTCCCGATCAAATAACACGTGTACATTAAAAATACTATTAATTATATAATATTGAAGTGGGAGTCACGCACTGACATTTTCCCAAACTCACTGAAAGTATGGGCCCAAAAAAATTTCTAGAATCACTTAATACGGAAAAGTTTGAAGTTTTATTTTCATAAAAAACAATACCAAGTTGTAGGTGGTGACATCATATAAGGAAAACAGAGCCACACATACTGGCATGATCATTCAATCAGGTTTAATTTATAATATTTACCAGGTCGTAAATAATACCAGAAACAAATACGTCATTCATTTATGTCAAAATATAAAAGAAAAAAGGCTTAGTATATATCGTTTTAAATTTTGCATTCTTACGTTTTTAGTTGTATAACTCAATTAAAATTAAGTAAAATCATGGCTTTCTTTTGACGTTTTAAAATAATCCAATAACAGATGCATGTGTGTACTAAGACAGAGTATTTTTAGTAAATACACATCGTATACCTAGGGCTGCAGCTTTTTTTTTTGCAAAGGAAGCAATATTTTTTGGCGCCCTTCGAAGGAGTCATGAGTATACAACGTCCTCTCATTATCTTCGTTTGCCGCACCCCGTACCAGCGCTTCGAAGCGTAATTCTCCCAGACCTCTTTTTGGGAGGTGTCATCCACAAATTCTTGAGTGCACACAAACTTTATTTTTTTAATCCTATATAATATTTAGTTGGTAATTACCATAACAACCAGGTCAGCGAACAAACATACCAAAATGACAACAAAAAGCAATGAAAATCAAGTTATTACGTATACCACTGTGTTAAACGTTGAATTTTCGAAATTTATTGATAAAGGTAAAAATATAAAACAAAATTTTCAGGCTTTGGAGGACATACAGACGTTACTTATGTGGAACGAACCAAGACTTATAGAGGTCCTTCCAATCATATTTGTAGGCAGATATAGAGAACGATTAGAGGTACAGTTAAATTAACCATACTAAAGGACCTTAGGATGTTCGAAGATGAAAGAGTATATAATAAAGCTCTTTGGTGAAATACAGGTTTCACACAATCAGTACGTTATTTTCAAAGACCGAGTTCTGGCAAGTAACGAGACTGCAGTTCGGTATATACTGGACAAAGAACCTTTAGCTTCTTCTTTGAACCCGCCACTGAGTGAGAAGAGATTGGTGATAGAAAACAAGTTAGGCTTGTCTCCGGAAATGCTAGAGAAAGTTGGTATTGAAGATCATAAAACTATGCACAATTTGATAAAAAATATATTTACACTGGAACAGAATAAATTACGTGTTTTGTATCGCCAGGGAAAGGTAAGTCGATGCTCGCTTACTATAAACAAAAGTTCACATCCTCTGTCGTGCGAATGCAGGTCACGTGTGGAGGTCCAGCGATTTCGACGATAAATCTGATGCTTCTTTCAGCGCAGAAGAAGGCGTTGACAGCCCAGACAACGAACACACTTCTTGTAAAATAATATTTTATTTGCAACGAAAATTATAAAAGTTTCTGTTAGAAAATGTAGACAAAATAAATGATGGTAGAATTGACAAAGTATTAGACAAATAGATTCAATTACAGGTTCCCTGGAACAACGTGAAAAGGTTTGAAATTTACATCAAAAGGTATACAATGCCAGAATTCACCAGGCGAATGTTAGTTGTCACAATAGGAGGTATGGTTTCAGGCCAAGGACGTTGGAAAAAAATCCAGAGAAAGGATAAGTGTATGTTAAGCCCCAAAATCAGTATTTTCAATACTGTTACAGAAATACTAATTGGTACGGTGACGCGAGATTAATAGAAAGTCACGCTATGTGGGAAGTCTGTCAGAAGTTAAGGTGTTCTAATGCACATTACTGGAAGTCACCTTGTCTGCAACAAAGCTCACAAAATGAGTATGGACACTTAGATAATGCACAACATGTAGGTAATATTAAGGTACAGCCTGGTTCCCAAACTTCACATTTTACACACCCACAACAACCCGTAATGGAACACAATATAAAAGGTAACTAGAATTTAGTGAATAAATTCAAAGGTAATATTGTTTGCGCAAACGAAGTAGTAAAATCTGATTTTTTGAATTAGCATTTAACACAAAATGATCCAGATAACTATACTCATAGCAAAACGCAATTTGAGAGAAAAATTAACATAAAAAGGAGAGAATATATACGAAAGTGATATAAACAAAATAACATTATTGGAATTATATAGTTAATGTAAATGGTGAACAAGCAGTTGGAATTCTTCCTAGTGGCAGTGTGATTTCGATATTGTATAATAGGCTTGTATGTAAGGATTGGCAAACAAAGAATATTAAAACTAAGGTTAGTGGCGTTTCCAATGATTTGAGTTGGATCCGATTACGACAGCAAAATTTTACACTGGAAACCCTGCATATTACTTACTATACTCTTCGTGTAGCAAATAATTTTCATCTTAATATGCTTTTAGGCTTAGATTGAATGAAGGAAAATTCTGCATTTGTACATTTTGGGAAAGATATATTTTCAGTGGCACAAAATAACAAACCCCAGTTAAAATTTTTAAATGAAGAAAATGATACTATTTATACTGTTTCAGAAAATGTTTTATTGGCATTGCAAGTGCATATTAAACAAAAATTGCAGTTAGCTAGTAAAGTACTGTTAGCTCAGAAGACAAACAAGTTTCTATAAAACTATTGCACTCTTAAGCAAAAACACATAATTTTTTGAAACCATCTGAAGATTTGTTAAAATATAAAGGTATTATTGTTCCACCTGTGATTTTGGAAGCAAAAGACAAAAAGTAGAAATACACAATGTTTTAAATTATACAGTAAAACTGGAGAAAGGTGAATTTTAGGAGATGCATAAAAAAGTGGTATCATCACCGACACAAGCGTGTTACGCTATTTTGAATTCCAATTTCCCTGAACATCAACAACTTTTGACGAGAAGACAGGGAACTTTTTGACCCAAATATAATTCAAATATTGAGCTCAGTTAGTCCAAAAATTAAAAATGTATTTTTAGATTTATGCTGACAGTTCGCAGATGTTTTTCAATGGATTCCTGATAGGTTAGGGAAAGTTCGAGGTTATAAAAATTTTATTGAAACGCACCATCACAGAGTTTATTACAGGAAACTATATTCAATCCCAATACACATGTTTGAGGAGATCAGACTTGAAATTGAAAAAAAAAAAAAAAAAAAATCGTCAGGATGTAATAGAAATATCTGAAAGTGAATACAATTCTCCATTGATTTTTATTCGTAAGCCAAATGGTTCGATAAGATCCTGTTTAGATAACAGAAATTATAACATGGTGTCAAAATTTCTTCCAAATTCTAATGAACCAATACCGCATATTTTGGCAAAGATTTTCGGCCATAAGACAATGTGTTCCATTTTACATATTCTCTGCATTTCTTACGACTGAACTTGATGAAAGGTCGTCCTCTTACAGCATTTAGAATACCGAGTTGAGGTACATTTCAATTCAAAAGATTAAGTATGGGCTTCCTAAGATTAAGTATGGGCGTACTATATTTTGTACGATTATGAGTAAATACTTAGCAAACGCAGCTATAGGACATTTTGCAATTTCTTGCAATGACATTGCTGTATTTGATGACTCGAAAATTCGAATGTTAAATCATTTGAGAGAGGTTTTTACCAGACTTCAAAATTCAGGTTTAAAATTGTCTTTAGAAAAGTTAATTATTTTCTTTCCGGTTATTAATGCTATGGACCATATGGTAAGGAAAGAAGGCTACAAGACATAAAATGGAATATTGACAAGTATCGCTTCTCACGCACTACACAAGAATCAAAAACAGCTCAAGTCTTTTCTAGGTTCGTGCGTTTTCGCCCGCTCATTATGTCCAAGATATGATCAAACAGTCGCACCGTTGCAAACACTCTTAAAAAGAGGTCAAAATATGAATGGGGAAAGAACAGCAAGCATTTTTGGAAATTAGGAAAGAACTCATTCAAGCTCCACAGTTGTATCCATTGAAGAAAATAAATTAATTGATGATAACCGCGTATTTTAGTTTCGATTGCATAGTAGGTATCTTGCTAACTAGAGAAACGAAAGATAGTGATTGGAAAGTTGTACTTTATTGCTCTCGAATGATTCGAGAAAATGAGAAAAAAATGAACGATTCTTGAACTTGAACTTCTTTGTATTTTGCAATATTTTAAACATTTTCTCTTCTAAATTTATGGAACTATGTTTATTCTCCAGACAGATAATAAAACGATTATGTTTTTATCTAACGCACACCGCCTATCAGCTTGTTTATTCCGTTGGGCAATTGCAATTAACTCATATAATTTACATACCAGTATATGTAACAATTGCTCGAAATATAGTACACTCAATCGAGATTGAGAACAAGAAAACCAGAAGAAGATGAAATACAGATGACAGAAGAAGATTGTTTATGTGTGGTAAAGGATATTTCAAACATTGATGAGGAAGAAGTGAAGGATACTTTTCTGGCCCATTCGGACATTTTTGAAGGGAGACAAAACAGAGAACAATGATATTCGGAGAAGAGCAAGGTGTTTCAATTGAAAAATGAAACATTAAACAGGGTGTTTAGATTAGCAAATTCTAAGAATTTTTTTGATTGTATTCCCCAAAGTATGGAGAAAGAGGTATTAGAAATTGCACATTGTAGACCAAAAGTGGGATCACACTTTAGCTATACCAAAGTGTACAATATGTGTAAAAACGCAATTTATTTTTCGGAAATGAAGGAGAAAAACGTACATTTGTAGATCAATGTCTCGTCTGTAAGATAACCAGAGTATCAAAGAAGGCAGTACCGCAGAAATATTCTCAACCTCCACCTTTTAGCGAAATCTTCGTAGACCAATGGGTATTTTTTTCAAAACAACTGAAGGTAAACATCAGTTCATCGTTATCATAGTTGATTTAGCTACAAAGTTTATGATTACCAAAGCGATACCAGACCTCACTGCTGAGAATAAAGCAGATGTTCTTTTCTATGACGTATGTTTGAATTACGAAATACCGGATATTATTAGACTAGATAAATTACCAGCACATAAAGGGAATAGATCGACGGAATTGTCTCAGAAATTAGGCTTTCAAATATCCTTTATTGCCCCTGGGTCTCACCGTAGTTGTTTCAGGTTGAAAAGACTTCAGACGTATTACAAAATTGCTTAAAAATGTACGTAGGAGATAATGCTTTAGATTGAAACTTGTGGTTACCATATGTTGCTGCTGCGATGAACCAAGGCGTATATTCCGTTACACAAAAGTCAAATTTTGAACCTTTTGGATTCACGCCTAGATTAGTGTTACGTTTGTATTTGAATTAACCAGCTGAGCCAAATGGATAATGTTTTGAAAATATTAGACTCCCTAGGGAAATAGCACATAAAATGGAATAAAAGAATTTCTTAGTAGACGAAGAAACTACGAGAAATCGTACAAGTTTCCAAAATTTGACGAAGGTGAAGCAATTTTGATTCTGAATACTATTTTGAAACCACGAATACCAAGAGCATTTTAATCAACGTATGACATAGTAGGCAAAGTACAACGACGGATTAATTCTAATAAATATTTGGTAGAAATAATTATGAAGAAGCGAAAGAGAAAATTAGAAGTGGATATTTCTAGGATGACAGTTCAGGATAAAACAGAAGAAAAGGAGAAAGCAAAACAAGACGTGTTTTATACTGTAAATACTGTGAATAATTTTAGAGATAAGTTGGAAAGATTGTGTTGTACGTTTTCATTTAGCTTAAGTATCCATTCTGTTGAGGAGGATGGAAAGCTAAATATCAAGAGATATTTGTGTTATTGACGAATACCGCTTGGACCACAGCTTTAGGATAGGTATACTTTGTTAGAACCACTGTTCATTGGAGTTGCTACCCAATATGAGGAAATAAGCGACGTTCTTTTCGTATTTTTGTATTTAATTTAATTTTTAATTTACGATATTTAAAAAAAGAATATGGACACTATCACTTAAAAGGTATAGGTACGTAGATATTGTGGTGAAGCACAAGATTTTAAAATATTAATAACCTACATCAAATAAAACTATAAAATGCGAAATACGACTAAGTTGATATTAACCTGAAATATACGCATAAGTGAATATATGCCAATTTTTATATAAAAGTTGAAACAATAAATACGTTCAAATAAGATGCCTAAAATGATTAATGTTAAAATAAATAATTGTTGGTACCACTACGGAAACACAATTGAGCTTATATTTTTTTAAAAAAGAAAAGATCTCAATTAGTGAGACTGAAGAAAACTATGGAGAAATGTTTTACATAATTGTTTCAGTATTTAAAGTAATAATTGTTAGTAAAATGAATACCTAATAAATATTCAAGCTAGTCGACTACCATAACGAAGAATGAATTATTTGAGGACCATAAACACATAAATATATATTAAGTTGTGAACAAGAATGTTAGTAAAATAAGCATATAAAACGAATTATTTTTTTAATTGGTTCACATTTTGGTACTTAATATATGGTTGGATGGCAAAGATAAAATAATAAGTTATGAAACAAAAGAAGACGGCGAAGAAAAAAGAACACCAAGAAATTATCCTAATAGAAATTTCTGTGTCCAGTACTTAGTACGCTTAAAAAGAATGTTTGTTAATTAGGTAGGACACACTTGAAGCACGTTGGTCACTTTAGTAAAGCCGCACTGTCAATCTCTGAAGCAACTTTTTTTGTTTATAGTTTTAAAAATATTATGTTAAAATAATGGTAATAAGTGTTTTAATATATATATATAAAGAAAGGGTATGAGGAGATAGTCTTGTGCACGATTTCTGTCAAGGCTTTATTATTTTGTTGTTTTGTTAGGGCGCAACTAGCTATTTTACTGGCTTAGTTAAGATATTTGCGCTAGATGGCATTGGTAAACACTGTTGGGTGGCGTAAGTACTAACATAATAATAATAATAATAATAATAATAATAATAATAATAATAATAATAATAATAATAATAATAATAATAAGGCATTTCAGTGCGTTGGTAGAGTAGGCATATTTTAACGCAAACAGGTATTATCAGTACATTATTGCATAATATTACTATTATTGAATTAATGATATGAACTATAAATTGCGATGATATAAGATTCTTTTTGACATCATTTTTGACATCATTTTGAATATTACGTTCTTGGTGGAGGCAACCGCGATTTTTTATACTTACAGATTTTTTGTGATTATTTGCAACACAGAGGAAAAATATATTGTTCACCTTAGCAAACATTGCAATTCACGGAGAGAAAGCAGTAACGTACATATTTTACAACTCATACTTTATAGTTTAAAAATAATTGGCGACACTTGTGGTAACGTAACTGAGATACATGCACATAAAATATTATCAAAATGTAGTCCTGATAAACAAATTAAAGTTTGAACGAATACAATGGAAATATTATACAAAAACGAAAAAATGAAAAATTCTTACCGGACATGCACGGAAACTAAAAGAAAGGAGTTTTGACTTACCTGAAAAAAATAAACAAACAATAATTTTTATTGGAACCAACACAGTGAAAATTTACATTATTTACAGAAACAACATTGCGAACTAAAAGAAAGAAATATGGAAATACAATTACCTTAGATACGATGAATGGGGACGCACATTTTGTCTTGATGGAAAGTAACGTGAAAATTTCCATAATCACCGTTCAGATGTTGAAATTCACTTTGGAGTTCCCAAAAGTTTTGCGAATACCTATTGCATGTACTGATCAAAGTCTTGCAACGTAAGTGTATTTTTTTTTCTCTAGAATTGCAAGTGAACAATGAATACACAATAATCGATATACAACAAATTATACAAGAAAATAATATGGCTTAATATTTAAGAGAATATAATTTTGTTTTGTAATAAACTATACTCATTTCATTATTGAATTTGCCGAAAACAAATAATTGTAGTTGGTAAAATAGTTTAATTCACTAGATATAAATGTCATTAAGTATAAATAATCTATAGAATATGTAACTATTTAAGTAAATTCTACGAGATTTAGTTTCAATTCGAAAGCATTGATTATTTCACTTGGTCAAGAATTGAAACAAGCTACTTTATTATATATTCATCTAGTTTGTAATGGAAAGGATTCCTGATTTGAAAATATGAGATTTGATAAAGGTAAAGATCCATTTCTTTTTTAAAAAGTAGGTAAAGTTTTACTCATGCTTATAAATAGCAATTATATTTTTCATCAACAAATATTGAAGACATTTTTATACGCAACATGTAGGTTAATATTAGGTAATAGGGACAACATAGTAATTAGGTGTGTTAATAGGGAATTTATAGAATTAGATAGGTAATGACTTGGCATGATAATCAACGTAAATAGCTGACGGTCTGAGATGTAAGGTCAAAGTGTTATTACATAAGAAATATACTAGTTATGTAAATATATTATTATGATATACCAAAGTCAGTTTTTTATCTTATAAGACATTTGAGTGGAAATAGGACACTCAGGCGAATAACAGAACAATTTTGTGAAAATAGACAGTCGATTTTTTTTTAAAAAGACGATCATGTACAGTGCAACAGATACATACATTGCGAAGAATTGAAGTGACAAGTTAATAGTGACAAACTATTATCTATGACAATTTATGGTCACACAACATAGATTAATTTAAGGTTGACCTACGTGAAACTCCCATAACCTCGTTTCTCAAAGACAAAACAATTTGTTTCAATTTATTTTTCAAGTGGTTACGGAACTATGAAATATAAATTTCCAAATAGTCAAATAGTTAAAATAATTGAAAACTGTACAAGAGATGTTACGCCGAGTGATGATTAATATTTGTTGAATTTGTTTCACCAACAGAGTTACTTTAATTTGTCCTAGATAATTTTCTAGTTTTTAGGAAAACAATTTTTTTTTGAATAGTCAACAATAGACAGCTGATTCTAGTGTATATTTTGTGACCATTTAATTATTTTTATTTTTGAACTGAATAGACATTTAGCCACAAATAGAAGATTTAATAGACACATCCCAGACAATATTGATCTATTGTTTAACTGTTGAATTTGCAACACACTAGGCCATTGACATGTGAGACGTCATACATTAGTGCTTAGTTACTGGATTAAGCTGAAACTTATACAAAGCAGTTACCTATAGAATTTATTGACAAACACGCTTAGTTTAGCAACGAATAATTTTAAAGCAACAATTTAAATTAAAACATTAATATTGTAAAATCCTAGACAAAAAGTAGTGAAATAGATTCAATTTTGAACTATTATCGATTTGTGAGTGATACTAGACAATCATGAACAATTGGATTGTTTAATTTTAAGACCTACAGAAATTTTTGAAACAATAGAACTATACAAATAATATGACATTTCTTTTGTCTAGCTAAACAAATTGTTCGTGTAATGTTGATGAAGTGAATAGTTATAATTTGTGTTACATGTGGTTAATTTTAATCTTGAATCTATGTACAGAGACTAGTGATTTTGAACTAACAAGTGTAAATTGGACAACTAGAAAAAAATTAAAGAAAAAAGGACAACTGGAATTTGTAAGTTATAGAAATTAGGAAGTTATTGATTTATTGTAAAATAGTGCAGCACGTTTATTTACAGTTCAGTATTGTGTAGTGCAGTGATATGTATGAAATTTAAACGAGTGTCTCATATAAGACTATAGTATTTTACAGATTACCAACAGAAGAGAGGAGCACACAGACAATTTCATCTCTGCACTGCGAGAGACTAGTGATCAGAAACAGCGCTAAATCGTTCTTTCTCTCCTTCCCTCAAGTCAATCTAATTCTGCATGGTAACAGTGAAGCACGCATATGATAGCAGTTCACATTGTTCAGCGATCATCGTTTGTTTTACGACTCGAAGGCACAAGTGATGATACATCATCGTTGTCGTATTGTTTATTTTTTCCCGCTCTCAGCTTTTTAAATGAATCAGCTTTTCTTCGAAATTACTCATTTAGTCCTCACAGACGTAAACATATTTCATAAAACAGAATCTGTAATACCTCTTGATTTGGTTTTGCTCCATACATTTTATGTTACATAATTTATATTTCGGTTAAGGAAATTATATTTACGACTAATTCACGTACTAATTACACACATACTACTCACGATTTTATTGGTTACGGAACATAATAGGTGCTGGATTTTTTTTTGAAGTTTATACATATATACACACATATATACAGGATGTTTCCAAACATTTGTTTTAAATTTTTCAGCTCCGATTTCTCTCTGCCTTCAAAATTTAAAAGGGGAATGAAAGAGAAGTAGACTACGCTTTTGAGCCATCATAATAATTAAGTTATTTTAATTCTTTTTCATTCATTATGAAAAAAACAGAAAGAATAAATATCATTGTAATTTAAAACAATACGTCTTGGCAACTAGACGTCTTGATAAATACATTTGGAATGTAAAGGTAGACAGAATAATTGTCGAATGCATGGATTTCTCAACCGGGAAGATGTTCTTCCGGATAACAATTACAAGTGCGTCATGACAGCGAAGGCGATGATTTTACCAGGAGATTATTTTGGTTGCATGGCGAAATCGATCATTGAACGTGAAACTCAAAGGCAGACAGTTTTTATGGAAAGTTATCGAAGGCAACGTTTGCCCAGGTTTGGTGAGATAGTTGAGTCTGGTTGTGACTGTCGATTGAGTGAAGCCGACTACGGATTTCGCGCCCATGACGTTGACGTATAAGTTATATTTCGTTTTCGTCGGATGTTATTGAGTGCTACAGGACCGCCTTCTCTGTGAGTCAGTAGAACTACCTTTTGCTCTTAAAGAGGTCATTCATTCGACAAGTAAATTCTTTGTTATGACGATTGTCAATATTAGTTAGTAAATTTTTGGTTAAGTAGAATAGCGAAATAGTTTCATACAAATTTATGAGGCGTTGCCCTTTTTATTTAAGATCATGAATATCTAGTGTCTTATTAGTTAAGTACTAAGTTCCTATGTCGAATTCATTAGCCAGTAAGTCAGGAGAAAGTTTGCAACACTGTCCGACATATGATCATGATTGTCTTTCCGAGTAATCATACGCCATCATTTACCAGGTCTACTGCGATCATGTGTATGGATGATAGGCTCGAGTTTCAATTAAAACGAGCGCAATAACAGTATATTAGAAAATTTTGTTGGGCTTATAGTCTTAGAGAGTTTGGGGGAAATGTATGTCAGTGTGTAAGTGCGGGTTGCTAAAGTGTGAGTGCGTGACGGCAGCATTAACATTAAATAATATATAGTAGTTTTATTGATTACGTGTATTTTCACCAGGAATATATTTTCCAATGTCTCCTCTATCAAACGGTGTGATGAAGTTACCTCTTTTGAATTTCTAAGAGAAGTTATAAGGCAATTAAAATCGAAAATCGTGACGCGTGGAATCGCTCTATTAGTAAATCATAATCATAACGAACAATCGCGATGGAGTTACAAATGAATTTAACATATTTATTAATCCAATTATAATTCAAAAGTTTCCAAAAAGTTAAAAAAAAATCGGAGAAATTTCTAAATAGTCATGCGTAGAGACAGTAGAATTTCGTGACCCGCGAAAGCTTTAAACATTCGAGAAATTGCATGGAGTAGATAGATGGCTGTTTACATTTGTGAAAATGTAATGTTTAACTCACGAAATACTCGCAAAATTTCCAAATTTTGCTTCCAACCACGAATTCTGAGCAAAGCTCACAAAAGTTTACTATTTTTATTGATTCATTCACAAAAATAATACCTAAACAATCGAAAAAAAATATAATTCGTCTTCAGAAACCTATTATCCGATTACCGTAGCACAGAGAATAATAGAGTGTAGTACACATTATCCTCCATTGATGGCAGCAATTTTGCGAACATCGTTTGCCATCTAGCGGAAAAATCGAATTACATGATGACAAGGCCATTCATTGTGTACTTTTGACGATATTGACGGTGAAAAGCTTTGTGAAAACAAGTCAAACACATGAGATATCACTTCACTGTAGATCTCGCTATCGGAAAGAGCAAAGCAAAGTTTCAAATGCAGCATGTGAGAGATTATTTCAAAGTTTTCGTGTACGCTACTCAAAAATCGAACAAATCTGACCATGACAAACTTGGAACTGTGTTCATTATATGCCTACAAAAATTCAGCTGACAGATTAAGAAATAAAGTCCATAGTTGTACATATGTTTATTATTTTTTTATACTTGCTTTAGCAAATGTGTAAGAAATACACCTTTAATAGGTTTTTAGGAGCATGCATTATTACAAGGTTTATATCTAAAGTTTTAAATCGTTATTCAATACAATTATTGTACTCACAAAATTTTACCTTCTACTCACGATTTTTTTTTTTACATTTTACTCACGAAATTTAAACACATTTACTCACGAAATGCTACTGTCTTTATCCATGTGCTATCATCAAAGTAAAGACTGTGGGGAAAGTTTAAATTAAAATCGGAAAAGGCTTGATAATTGAGAAAATTATGGCACATCAGTTGTCGTTCCAGAAAATTCCAATCGAAGTAGTATCATTATCCGAACAAAAACACCAGAGGTGCAAAAAGTGGAGCCAAGTTCTTTAGCCCTAAAAAGGTGTGAAATGGGAGACGGATGAGCCAAGTTCCTTGGTGACAGCATGTAACAGGAACAAAGGAACTTGGCGCGAGCTGGCAACAGCCTTAGGGTTGGTGGCGGTGGACGTAGTGGGTTTTAGGATCCCCACCACCCTTATAGCTTGAGGATCATGAACCTTGCCACCTCGCGCCAAGTTCCTTTGTTCCT